>WAAB01001438.1:82688-105603 GCA_013389865.1 Piaya cayana | reverse complement strand
AGAGGGAATGGCCTCAAGCTCCGCCAGGTGAGGTTCAGACTGGATATCAGGGAAAAAAAAGTTCACCGAAAGGGTCATCGGGCACTGGAACAGTCTGCCCAGGTAGGTGGTTGAGTCACCATCCCTGGAGGCATTTAAAAGATGGGTAGATGAGTTGCTGAGGGGCATGGTTTAGTGACAGATAAGAATGGTTAGACTCGATGATCTAAGAGATCTTTTCCAACCTAGTGTCTATGATTCTATGAAAAGGAGAAGCTGTAGGGGCTCCACACAGCCATCAAAGATTTCCAGTTTAAAGATTATAATCTTGTTAGTATGAGAAATAATTTAGAGCAAGCATGATAGGCAACAACTTTTCAATTGCCTTTTCTTGGTAATTGGTTTTCTAGATTGGCAAAGAGTGTGTGTATACATGTATATATGAATGGATAGATACACATGCACATATATATAAGCTTCAAAATGATATTGTTTGTGGGACTCGATGTAAGTAATCAGTGAGACCATTAGAAAAATCTCATTTAAATTCTATTTTCTAGTTAGCTTTTTTCAAAGAAACCTTACACATGGTGTTGCTATAGCAGAAAATGATAAAGTTGAAAAAAAGTAATAACCTATTTTCTCAGTTAATGAAGGCAAAAGTAATTACGTGTACTGGATATTATTTACAGACTGGTGTCTTCCTTGTCTCTTTTTATCGTGCTAAGTTTTGGGGATCAGTAAAAGCAGTCAGTTCTTAAATCACATATAAAGTTAAGCTGAAGCTGACTATCGTTTTCAGAGGTAATACGCTGCATTCTCCTGGAAAACATTCTTGAATTTCAAAGATCAGCTTTTCAAAAAAGCAAACATTCAGTTCTCGATGTGGAGATTCAATTTCTAATTGCATTTATAATTCCATATGACAGACTTCCTGGTTGTTACCTGTTAGCTTTGTGAAGTGATTCTTGCCATGTTGCAGAATTACAAAAAGAAATTATTTATTGTCAGGCATGTTTTAACTGCGTGTTTTTCAGACATTTCTGTCTAGAAGTGATAACATGAGGCACTGGTATGCAGAAAGGTTATACTTATTTTATATTCTGTACTTACTCTAATAGAAATCAAAGTATTCCTGGAGCTGGTGGAGTACTGTAAGCAAAGAGGTGAAAAAGTGTGGACCTGCAGGGAGGAGCAGACAGGACGGCTGACCCCAAACTGATGAACAGGGTGTTCCGCTGCAGATGTCATATTGGTGTAAAACTGAAGGATTACTCTCTCTTCCTTGATGGCTGATGTCCAGTCAGGACTTCATCTGTCTTTTTGCCCCTCATCCTGGATCTTTGCATTCCTGAATTCAACTCCCTCCTGCTACTGATCATTTGTCGTGCCTTTTCAACAGCGTCTATGGTGCGTGGTCATTGTGTGTGTGTGAAAATTTGTATCTAAATGTATTTTATTATTTTAATATTAATGGTATTTAATTCATTACAATTATCATTTCATTAAAGCTGTTTTAGTCTGAGTTTTCCAAACCACAAGTCTTTTTCCTCTTATTTAGCTTTCCTTAGGGGGCAGGGAAGGGAACTGGGAGTCCAACTGCTTAGTTTTAGTGGCCAGTTTAGGTTGGGACAGGGTAAAACCATGACACTTTGAGGAAGGCTGCTGAAAGCAAGGCTCTGGAGAACATGTTAGAATGCTGATATTTAAGAAAGCCCCATCTGCCCTGATGTTGCATCCCTAATACCAGCCACAGTTTAATAATGTAAGTTATTGAAGGAAATAATATGAAAACATGGCATAAAAATGTGGTTGTTTTCTGCTCTGCTTTTTCAACATTTAGTTGGTTGCTGGCTTCGCTAAGCAGAGGGTGTAGCTGATCAATCTTGTTTAAATCCTACCATTTAGGCATCTTTTATATGAATTTTTCAAACCCTTTTCTGAGCTTATGGCCTCCAAGGTATCTTGCTGAAAATGTTTTTTTTTTTCTTTTTTTTGCACGTAGAATTTGTTGTCTGCCAAATAATTATACCAATTAGCCTCTTCCCCCAAAATAGTAGCTTAATCATTCCACATTCATTTTTTACTCAGTTTTTATTATTTGATAGAATGTGCTCATGTTGCCTTTCAGTAGTGTCTCTACCTGAAGAGTCTCAGTGTATTTAGTCTCTCCTTTTGAACTTAGCAGCTGTTTTCAGAGCTTCCCACAGTGATCCAGCTGTAATTTATAACTAGTGATTGTGTTTAAATACTTAGTATATTGTTATATCAACATGTATTTAGTAAACTGCCCAATTAATAGCAACCCCACACTCTGATCGCATGACTGTATTGCACAGTATCCAATGGGACAAGGCTATCTTGACTCTGATGTTCTTATTTCCCTGCACTGTGTTTAAAGTGTCAGTTTGCACCTGTGTGGTGTTTACTGTCTAGTAAAACTGTTTTCTGCAAGAAAACCTTTTTCTCCTCCGACGCATAACTTGGTTCATTAAATGATTTTTAGGAAGCTTCTGGAAGATATGAGCATACTCATCCTTATTCACATTGGCATTGACTTCCCTGGAGAACAGATTTTGCAGACATCCTTTCCGATGATAAAAAAATTTCTGAACATTTCTGATAAATCATTTCAGTTCACTTCTCCACTAATTTTGTTCTCTGTTGCAGTTCCTGCCTGTTTGCCCAGTGTAGAAGTAATTTACAGAACTGTGATTTCCTTTATGAATTGCTGAGAATCTCCTTCCTTTAAAAAGAAAGAAAAGGCACTCTGGACACTGTATTTTGAAGATCATGGAATCATAGAATCGCTAGGTTGGAAAAGACCTTTGAAATCATCAAGTCCAACCATACCTGTCCACTACTAAACCATATCCCTAAGTACTTATCTATCCATCTTTTAAATACCTTCAGGGATGGTAATTCAGCCACTTTTCTGGGCAAGGGATGGTGTATGAGTAGTTCACTAATTTGATATGCTAGTTCATGTAAGACTCTAATGTAAATACCACTATAACGATTTGGCATCTTAGAGTCATAGAGTAGTTTGGGTTGGATTGGACCTTTAAAAGTCATTTAGTCTGACCCCTTCCAAGGGCAGGGGCACTTTTCACCAGATGAGGTTGTTCGAAGCTCCATCCAATCTGGCCTTGAACACTTCAGGGATGGAGCATCCACAACTTCTCTGGACAGCCTGTGCCAGTGCCTCACCACTTTCAACGGTGAATAGTAGAAATGCTAAAAACCTTTTTTGATTTGAAACTTGCTCAATACCTGAATTTAAGAATGGGAAAGATTATTGTGTTCTGCTTAGGTGTAAAAAGTAAAAGTAGAATGTTCTTCAAACCTAAAAAAGCCTCACCAAGAAACCCTCCATATTTTTTTGTGCTAAGAATTCTCTGTAACAAAGATTATTATCTGACCTAATTGCAATTAGGGGAGATCACAGGGAACAGTGAAAATGACTTTTTACTTGACTGTTCTTACGTCTGTGTGTATCGCTTCGCCTTTTTAACAGTATTTGTTTGCGTATGTTGTTGGTAACAGTGATTAAAGTAGCACCCTTTTTCAAGAAAGGCTTAAGGGAGAAATGCCGTGCTTGTCAGTGAATGATAAATGCATTGAATAAAGGTTGATTACTTTGTGATTCACAAAATAGCTGAAAGCATAGATACACGGTGGAGGCTAACTTTAAAGCAGGATCAGAGCTGACCTTAAATGCTGGAAGAAATAGTGAAAAATGTAGTTTTCTAGGTTAAGAATTAGTAGAATAACATGGCTGTGGTAATGTGCTGTGTTTGAAAAGCTTTAGTATCTTTTACAGAGAGAGTAATGTCTTTTTTTCTCACATTTGGGAACTTTTTGTGTAGGAATGATTAGATAAATATCAGTTTCATCTTTGCATGTATTTATTAACAACATTACTATACTATATCATCCTGAAAATTCTGTGATTCTTTTTCCCCTGTATAGATTTCAGTAATAAAATAGGAGGCAAGACAAGCCTTTGTATCTTCACACCGCTTAGAGTGAGAATTCATAACCCTTTAAAGATTAAAATAATAGCAATTTTCTTATATTTGATGAGAAAAAATGTGCATGCTAGTTATGGTGGTTGTATTAGTTATTCACTGACCAAAGTTGTAGAATTGGTAGTTTATGTAGTCAATGGCATTAGATTATTCTGTTTAACTTTTGGATTTATGAGGTGCTTCTTGGTTCTTGATGTTCCCTCAGCCTTAAGAATGTTCAGCATAGTAATATGTTCAAAGGTTGGAACTAGAAAAACTACAGATTCCCTTGCAAACTTCAGAGTACTGGTATGGAGGCAGGGTTACTACAAACTATTTCTCATTATACTTTACTCTGCCTGCCTTCTTTCTTCTCATTAAGAAGGAAGGTTATCTGTTCCGTGGCTGCAGAACACATTGAAGTTCTTTTTGCGGCTGATATCTGAAAGTCAGTAAAACCTAAATTATTTTAAAATTCCTGGTTAACAAAAAGTGAATGTGCTGTTCTTTTATGTGTATGCCATTAAAATAAATTAGCTTCAGTTAATAATACTGCTTTATGATAAGGGTGTTTTTATCAGAACCTTTTAAAAGAACTTCCTGTTCTTCCTGAAGAGAAAGTAGTTTTCCAGGATAAAGTAGAAATTCAGTCAGCTTGTACTCAGTTTCATTACTGACTTCTTAAACAAGTCTTCCAGCTGCAGTTCATACATTTTCCTGTCCTTTTTTTTCTGCAAGAGTTACTAAACAAATCACAGAAAGTAGAGCTGGGAGGGACGTTAAGAGAACATCCAGTCTGTGTCTTGCTGCCTCAAAGGTCAGGTTCAGAAAAGTGATGCCTAGACCATCCCTGAAAGAAGACTCTAGAATCACAGAATGGTTTGGGTTGGAAGGGACCTAAAATATCAAGCAGTTCCAACCCCCCTGCCGTGGACAAGGGACACCCCCCTGGATCAGGCTACTCAAAACCTCATCTAGCGTGGCCTTGAGCACCTCCAGGGATGGGGCATCCACAACTTCTCGTGGCAACCTGAGCCAGTGCCTCACCACCCTCACAGGAAAGCATTTCTTCCAAATATCTCATCTAAATCTCGCTCCTTTAAAACCATTACCCTGCTTCCTATCTCTGTGCTCCCTGATGAAGAACCCCTTCTCAGCTTTCCTGTAGGCTCCTTTCAAGTACTGGAAGGTCGCTATAAGGTCTCCCTGGAGCTTTCTGTTCTCCAGGCTGAATAACCCCAACTCTCTCAGCCTGCCCTCATATGGCAGGTGCTTCTGCCCTCTGATCATCTTTGTGGCCTCCTCTGTTCTCACTCTAAAAGATCTTTGTCCTTCCCATGCTGAGAACTCCAGAGGTGAAGATGGATAATTGGTGATGGAAATTCCACAATCCATATTTAATCATATCTAGCCTTTTCTATTGTGGGAAGCTATAGCAAGCTTTTTGTTTTCTCTGTACTACTTCTCTTTTTAATGGTTTCCCAATCCCTAGTGGAAACTGTTCCTGTCTTCTGCATATCAAACTATTAAATACCTAAAAACTATTATTTGATTTTTTAATTCAAACCTATTGGAGCCCTATAAGTTAAGTGAGAGAACACTAAATAGGAAATAGCAAGAGTTTTATATTGAAACTGAATCGCTAGTTCATTTTTTGACTTTGGGAAAGACCTCTAACTCTGTCATTTCCTGGAAAAACTCATTCAAGATGAAGGTCTTCTGCTACGTCTTGTTGGGAATGTCTGGATTGATTTCATGGAGTGGAGAGTGTTTCAGTTGGAGTCACCAAGCTGTTTCTGATGGAAAGGGGGTTGTAGTGAGGTGGATGCTGTTCTTTTCTCCCAGGTAGCAAGTGATGGGGTGAGAGGAAATGGCCTCAAGTTGCAGCAGGGAAGGTTTTGATTGGATATTAGAAGGAATTTCTTCATTGAAAGAGTGGCGAAGCATTTGAAGAGGCTTTCCAGGGATGTGGTGGAGTCACCAGCCCTGGAGGTGCTCAAAAAGCCTGTAGATGTGGCATTTAGGGACATGGTTTAGTAGGCATGATGGTTGGACTGGATTGTCTTTTTTAACCTTAATGATTCTGTGATTCTATGAAGACAAAACTGCATTTAATAAAACACTGTAACTGAAAACAGCAATCCATATAAGAAGCAGACCTGGACTACCATGGTTTAAAAGACCTTAAACCAGCACCTGGCATTCCGTAGATGCGTGTTTAATTTTGTGAATTTTTAATGTCAGAATGACTTTGTAAGTTGAATAATAATGTGCAGTTGTGTGCTTTTTTTTTTGCAATCAACTGTCAGGTGTAATGAAATCACTCGTGAAAGTATGACAAACTGATTTTAGCAACAGTAGAACTATAATATACCTGCAATTATGACATTCATTTAAAAAAGACTTCTAAGCAGCACCCGGAAAAAGAAGGTAAGAAAAAAGGTCAGTGAGCACACTATTAGCATACAGTTTGAGAAAGGATGGGCAAACTCTTTGTTCATCTGCAATACAGGGCTTTGAATGCATTTGTTTTCCTGGATGCTGTGCAGTTGTAATTTATTTTAAGGCTTTATTCAAAAGGGCATGTACTTTATGTTTAGGCGTTTATATACTGAAGTACCTTATGGCAGAAGGATCTCAAAGCAATAAAACAATTGAGAAAATAAATGCATGTGTTATTAGTTTGAACTGAAGAAAAAAAGAAGTAATTTTCTTCTCCACTTAAATTTTTTTAAATTGCTTCACCAAGCTGCAAGAGGTAGGAAACGTGTGAAATATTCTGCATAAAAAGAGATGATAGACTTTATTAATTACCTGGCAGAGTAGTACCTAATGCTGATGTAAGCATTACTTCACAGGAAATGCAATCTGTGTGTTGAACTAAGCCGTGCGGCATCTGTATTGATTACAAAAACTCAGTTCAGCATAGAGTCCTTTAAATAAATAGTTTGGCCTTTAATATATGGATTAGTTACTCATAAGTTCTATTTCACTCACGGCTGTTTTTAAACTTTGGTGGTCAGTTTCATTTGCATAAATCTATTACAATTTGTAAAGCTTTGCAACTAAGCAGGAATATGAAATTGGGTAGTATGTTCTCCTACTTTTCTTTTCCTTTCTTGGGCTGCATCCAAAGAAATGTGACCAGCAGGTTAAGGGAGGTGAATCTACCCCTTTACTCCGCTCCTTTGAAACCTCACCTGGAGTACTGAGTTTGGTTTGGAAGTCCTCAGCATGTGAAGGGCATGGATCTGTGGAGCGAGTCCAGAGGAGACCACAAAGGTGATCCGAGATTTGGAGCACTTCCCACATGAGGCCAGACTGAGAGAGTTGGGATTGTTCAGCTTGGAAAAGAGAAAGCTCCAGTGAGACCTTAGAGTAGCCTTCCAGTACTTAAAGGGGGGCCTCCAGGAAAGCTGGGGAGGGGCTCTTTATCAGGGATTGTATGGATAGGATGAGGGGGAATGCTTTTAAGCTGAAAGTGGGAGATTTAGATGAGGTATTTGGAGGAAAATTTTGCCTGTGCAGGTGGTGAAGCCCTGGAAGACATGGATGCCACATCCCTGGAGGTGTTCAAGACCAGGTTGGATGAAGCCTTGGGCAGCGTGATCCAGCGGAAGGTGTCTCTGCCCATGGTGGGGAATCAAAACTGGATGATCTTTACAATCCGTTTCAGCCGAAACCATTCCATGATTCCATAATTCATTATATGATAGGAAATAGTTCAATAGGTTTTCCAACTTTTCTTTCTGTTGCTTTCTTTTCCTTTCCTTTCTTTCATTTTAATACACACTGAGCACTAGTTCTGTTCTTTTATTATAAGAATTGGTGTATTTATGGAGACATTTTAATTGAAAGAGGACTGAATTTTTCACAATTTCATGTAGCAGAGTGATATACAAGCAGCTGGTTATTCAGTTTGCCTGAGGAGTTACCTTATTAAGCTGCCACATTGGGTAGAATATATTAAATGATTTACTGCAAATTAAAGCATTTTTTTCATAGTTACTATTAAAGATATAAATAGTATAGAAGACATTGTAACCTATAGACTCAGAACTCTGGGGAACCTGTGCTGGTGTTTCACCATCCTTTCAGTAAAAATTGTCATCCTAATATCTAGCTTAAGTTCCTCTTGTAGTTAAAAGTCATTGCCCTTTATCCTGTTTCAACAGACCCACCTAAAAAGTTTTTGTTTTTCTTTCTTATAAGCCCTCTTTAAGTATTGAAGGGCTGCAATGAGTTCTCCTTGGGGTCTTCCCTTCTCCAAGCTGAACAACCCCAACTCTCTCAGCCTGCCTTCATAGGGGAGGTGTTCCAGGCCTTTGATCATTTTGGTGACTTCCTCTGGACCCACTCCAATAGGATCATCCAGTTCGACTCTGCCTGCCATGAGCATGGACACCTCCCACTGGAACAGGTTGCTGGAGGCCTCATCCAGCCTGGCCTTGAATGCCTCCAGGGATGGGGTATACAAGACTTCTGTGGTCAAGCTATACCAATGCCTCCCCATTCTCACAGTGAAGAACTTCTTCCTGAGATCTGATCTAAATCTCCCCTCTTTCACATAAAAACTGTTCCTCCTCATCATATTCCTGCACTCCTTGTTAAAGAGCCCCTCCCCAGCTTCCCTGTAGCTCCCTTTAAGTACTACAAGGTCTCTAAGGTCTCGCTGGAACCTTCTCTACTCTAGACTAAACAAGCCCATCTCTCTCAGGCAGTCATCATATGGGAGGTGCTTCTGCTCTCTGATCATCGTTGTGGCCCTGACTATTTATTGTTCTTTTTCTTTAGTTTTAGCTGCTCTCCAGTTGTCTCTGGGTCTTAACTTTGAAGAAACTACCTTTCTGTATGTGTTCTTATGGGCTTTACTTCATTTTTCTTTCAATTTTGTCCCCTTGACACTTTGTGTTGGAGATTCTTTTGAGAGGGGCTAATTGGGAATTTTACTGATATTAAATTCTTCTATAGTCACTACAGTTTTGGAAACAATGTTTATTGTCATGAGCTTGCTTAACAAAATCCCACTTTCCAGATCCTGTTTTTGTCACCCTATTGTATTATGTCTCTTAATCTTTTAAGATGCACATTGACTTGGTCATACAGTATCTCCCCAGAGATCGGGAAACAGGTGTAATGCTTCAAAACTAATATTCTGGCAAATTCCTTGAGCATTCTTGCCTTTCTGCTGCCTTGCTTTGTTTTCCTTTGAGACTGCACATTAATATACTGCTTCCAGTGCAAGGCTGCCTGGTGCTGCTTGCGTTTGGCCTGTACAGTGCTCCTTCAGGCTGTGATTTCTGCCGTGTAATGTGCCATGTCACAACTCAGCAAACTTAAATAGGTTTGGGACCAGTTTACTCCAAGATTTTACATTTCTGTAGGTGTGAAATGTCAAGCAAACACCAGGTCTAAAGCACAGGCTGGGCTGTGGAAAAGACAGCCAAACTGTGGCTTTGAAGGCAAGTGCTTTTTAAATAGCATGACAGCATGAGCACTTTAATTTGATGAGCGATGTAATTAGATACTTTTTCAGTAGCCTACTTGGTGATTAACTGTTATTAGCTGATTATTACATTAATAGCATTCCAGGTATTGCTTCTGTTGCCTGAATTTTAAAATTTGCTAGCCAGGCTGGACTAAAGGAATCAGTCATGAAAACCTCGTAAAGCTTCATATGGCCAGAAGGGAATGGAATTCTGCAATTCCCCTGTTAATTTACCTAAGCTCACTGACAAACTCAAAGCTGTTTTGTAGAAAGTCCAATGTTCTGTGAGTTGGAACAGCTGATTTTGAAGTCATGCTTTTGGTATCAAGGTGAGCACCTCAAGCAAAATCATTTTGGTTTCTTGTAAATACCCTGTCAGAATGGAAGAGCTCCTTTGAGGACCTGAGGGAAGCACTGTGAAAGTCATTGTTCCTAAGTGGTGCATTGGTGTGTTTTATGAGTCTCAGGTGAATGAATTTCATTCAAAACAAATAAAGCATTAACATGCCTTCTTAAAATGGCTGTAATAAAAATGTAAAATACTTACGCGAGGAGATACCACGCTGCAGAGCGATCAGTTTCACTGTCATGCTGCAAATGTGTAATATAACTTGTTAGAAGTGTTAAGAGGGAGCTAACAAATACATTCAAAATTTGTTTGCAGTCTTTCTCTTTAGCTCCTTTTACGAGTCTGTTTTGAATGCCAGGTTTAAAGTGTTGTTTGTGAACTTAGTTAATTACTTATATGTTACTGAAGCGTTCAACAGGATAAGGTGCTCCTTATGGAAAATATAGGTAAGTTGACTAAGGGAAAAGGTAAATTTCATGTTTAACGAAGAATGAGCTTACCAGTGAAGTTTAAAAGTAAAGCAGTTCTATAGTGAAGTCCTTGAAAGGATGGCTTTTATGCATATAATTATCAAATGGAAGTGGTGGAGTATAAGTCTGAAGTGCATCAAGGGTAGATTAGTCACAAAACAGTGATGATCTCTTCCCTACTGAAGGAAACCAACCTTTTGGGTTATTACATGAGGTTTTAATTTATTTCAAAAGATAACACGATACGCTCTTAGTATTTCAAAGTGTGCATTTTATCTCTGACATAAGTATATAAACTTCACAGAAAGGGCTTTTTCAGCAAAATGATTATGGTTTGGATAATGCGTGTAGTTGGATTTCGGTGACTACAGCACTGGTTATGTGGATTTTTAAGATGAGTGATAGGTTATTTTAGTAGAATGTTTTATACCACCAGTGGCAGTGCAAGATATATCTTGAAAGTAATCTTAAGTAAATAAGTTGACTATTTTCTTATTTTTCCTGGTACACTTCCTATACTTTTTCAGATAAGACTCTATCAAATGGCTGATATCTTAAGAATGGTGCTGTAAGTGCTAAACTTACCTCTTCTATTTCATAAAGAGAATTTTGCGGTTTGTTTTTGTTCTTGCTTTTTACTTTCCTAATTACAAAATCCTTGTTTTTTCTGTTTTTTTAAACAATGAAAACATCCTTGTTCTACTCCAGTGTCTTGATGCGTGCAGTTGATTGGGCAGTTGATTGGTTGTATATTAAGAAAAAATTCTTTACCAAAAGAATGGTCAAGGATTTGTACTCAGGGAAGTGGTGGAATCTCTGGAGTTGTTAAAAAACGTACAAATGTGGCAATTCATGACAAGGTTTAGCAGGCATGATGGTGTTGGGCTGACAGTTAGACCAGGTGTTCTTAGTGATCTTTTCCAACCTTAATGATTTTATCATTCTGTGATTCTACAAATACGGAAGAATTATCCTAGTCCACTCTCCTGTGTCTGACAACAGAAATTATTCACATGTAACAGGACTTTCTTTGGCCAAAGCGAAGAAAGCAGCTGCACTTAAAAGGTGGACAGATTTATTAGTAAATAAAGGCTGTGGAAAGAGCCACTTCCTAAAATAAACCTCAGGTTTTGTGGATAGTGCAGTCCACAGCCTGCGTGTATCACTGTTCTTTCAAATCTCCAGTACTTTTCGGAATAATTTCCAAAAATTTTGACTTAGCTCTCCATTGCATTTGACACCCAACACAAAATTGCTTTTGTGACATTTAGAATTGTCTACCAATCTATTGCTGTTTATCTCAGTGACCTTCTAGTTCCTTATGTTCTGGTCTGAGAGATAAGTTGTAGTGTAATTGGTTTTGGTGACTCCTAGACATTCAAATGATGCATTCATTCAAATGAAATTTGGCTAAAACATGAAGGTTAGCACTTCTCTGCTTGTAAAATCTACCAGGTTTTAAGAATGGGGCCAGAGATCCAGTTTAACGTATCATCAGAAGTATAATGCTTTCAACCATGCACCTAGATCAGGGCAATCCCAAACACAATTGCAGGCTGGATGGAGAATGGATTGTGAGGAGCCCTGAAGAGAAGGACTTGGGGGTGCTGGTCGATGAAAAGCCCAGAAAGCCAAGAATATTATGGGCTGCATCAAAAGAAGTGTGACCAGCAGGACGAGGGAAGTGATTCTTCCCTTTTGCTCTGCTTTCATGAAACCTCCCCTGTGGTCCTGCATTCAGTTCTGGAATCCTCAGCACAGGAAGGACGTACATCGTTAGCGTAAGTCCAGAGGAGGCCACGAAGATGGTCCAAGGGCTGGAACACCTCTCGTTTGAGGAGTGGCTGGGTTGAGCTTGTTTAGCCTAGAGAAGACCTCCTAGACTACCTGCAGCCTCCAAGTGGGCCTACAGGAAAGCCAGGGAGGGGCTTTTTACGAGGGAATGCAAGGATAGGAGAGGAGGTAAGAATCTTAAACTGCAATAGGGGAGATTTAGATTAGATATCAGGATGAAATTTTTTCCTGTGAGGGTGGTGAGACACTGGCACAGGTTGCCCAAAGAAGCTGTGGCTGCCCCATCCCTCGGGGTGTTCAAGACCAGGTTGACTAAGGCTTTGAGCAACCTCATCCAGTGGGAGGTGTCTCTGCCCATGGCAGGGGGATTGGAACTGGATGATCTTTTAGGTCTCTTCCAACCCAACACATTCTATGATTCTGTGATTTAAGTATGTTACTGGGATAGAAAGTCAGTGCCTTATCCTGAAGAAAGAGTGCTCCCTTCTGAAGGGTAAAGGATTTCCTTTCTTTAGACTGCATTATAGACTTTCAAACTATACACTTAATTTTTTTCCACTACTCAAGTGTAATTTTAAAATTGCGTTGTAATTGCCTCGCTTTACATTTTGCATTCTGCTTCCCACAGAATGCTGCTACTTGCAATATGCAAAGCCTCCCTTCTTAATAAAAATACAGAATGTGACTAGTTCCTTTAATTTTTGGAACTGGTAGGGGTGAGCACAATGTAAGTGGAACACGTATTGTGGTTCACCACCTATATTTAACGCAGATTCAGTGATGTTTTTGACAAGCTGCTTGCATTTAGACCAAGTCAGCAGTTCTCTGTGATGACACATGGGCTGGGACAGGAGAACAAATCATCTGAAAAGGACTGAAAATAGAGGATTCAATGGCAAGATGTTAGGAAAGACAATTTAAAGTAAATACTGAAAGCAATAGTATTTTTTATTTTAATCTGTCAGCTTGACATCTGTGAAGTGCTGAATGCTTAACTTTTTTGGTTACGTAGATATAATGACTGGAATGAACAACAGTGCTGGAGATAGAGAAATATTTAGTTCTTATACAGTCTTTACAGTTACATGGATATATGGGTTTAATGGAACATTAAGATTCCAGAAGCTGTATTTTATTTATTAGTCTTTTCGTATTCTTTTTTATGAGTCTCAGTCAGAACTTCTCTGACTTGTTTTTCTGCTTATTGTTGGTGTACACTTTATTGTTAACAAGTACACTAGACTCTATCAGTAATTGTCTCAAGTTATGATATTGAGTGAATGTAATTTGTAAATATGATCAAATCAGGGGAGAAGGGAGTTCATGTTAGATTGCTATTGACTGTCTGAATGTAGGTTTTTTTAAAGGGTGTTCTAAGAGAAAAGCTATTTATCTGTTTGGGGTCTAGTAAAAAGGAAATTTGAATTAAAATTACATTTTTATAGACAATTCCAGTGTGGCGGAATGACCGTGGTTGGCTGCCAGCTGAACTCCTTAGTTTCTTCCCATGTCAAAATGATGGAGAGAGAATAAGATGTAAAGGCTCATGGATGGAGATAAGGACGGTCGTTGGGAGAGGTAGTTGGCAACACTCAAACTGAACATTGCTAGATAGTGGAATAATTGTGGGGAAACTCTAGTTGTTGTAAAGCAGTGAAGGTACAAGGTTTGGTATTTTATCATGTGTGTAAATTGTCCACCCTTGTTTCTGTTACGATGCTATTGCTTTGATTTTGGTCCAGAGTGTGCCCTTCCCTGGGCTGCAGGCCTTCAGGGACAACCTGTTCCCACCTGGGCTCCCCACAGCTGCAGCTCCTGCAGGAAATATCCCCCCTCCACGGGCTGCAGGGCGGTCTCTCCTGGGCTGCAGCACCTCCTGCCCTCCTCCTCCAACCTGAGGCTCCCTCTGCTGCTACTCCCTCCTTGGCTTCCTCCTCCTCTGACTGTGCTGCCTTTGGCCCTTTCAGAAACCTCTTTCCCCCCGGCACCCCCAGCTTGGCTGAGGGGCTCAACTGTGTCTTGCAGTGGGGTCATTAGAGCCAACAGGGACCCAACCTCTCCCCACAGAGGCTGTGCTGCAGCTCTTGCTGCCGGCACCTGGGCAGACACCTCATTCATCCAGTGAAGAGAAAAAAAATAACATCAGAAAATCTTCAGTCAAGAAATAACTTACTTCCAAAACTTAGATGCTCCTTTCCTCCTCATTATTGGTTATTTTCTTGTCAGATCTTCCTTAGACTTGCAGGTTGAGCAGACGGCAGTGGTGAGAAAATGGATCCTTTGTGATGTGATGCAGTGAAAACTGTCTGAGTACTCTGGTGAATGTGTGTGTAATTAAACTATGAAAATATTACTATGCAAAACACTTATTACACCATCCATCACGATCATTCAAAGGAACTGTTATTTTAATAGCAGAACCAAATTTTACTTTGTGTAGCTGTGAATTTAATGAGCAATTTACTGTTAAAATATTTGGAAAAATTGAAGGGAGAGCATTTGCAGGTCATATTTTGAATACCGGGCTTTTTACAAGAGGTTTTATCTTTCAAAGCTGGGTTTTTTAAGTACCACAGGGAAAGTCTAAGTACAGCCCTTTCTCCTGTGCCTGGTGCTGTCCTCCGTGTGGAGCTGTGGAGCTGCAGCAGTGCCGAGCTGAATCCTTTTGAGTGGTTCTATACATTAAAACGTTTGACACCAACTTCTTAGCTTGATTGAAGTCGAAGAAAACATTCCTCATCTATAGATAAATCAGCAACCTGGAACTTTGCATGCAGGAATTGTCTGTCACATCTCTTATGTTTTGACTGATATAATAGCACTTCAGAGCACAGGCAGATTAGTGAGATCCATTAATAATGAGATAAAATAGATTAGGTTAATCCTGTATTTATTACCTATCACATAAATGAGTGCAGGACAGGTATTCCCGAAGTAGGGAACACTCACTGTGTTGAGGGATGAGAAAGTCTTTTACAAATCTGCAGATATTCAAGCTTTTAAGTCCAGTACCGCACTGTTCCAAACCATTATTTTTAGCATAATTCTAAACTCCTGAACATCACTTTACAAATGTTGTTAGTGTAATCTAAAATCTCTAAGTATTTCCTCTGGATTACAGTGGTGGGTATTTCAGGGGATGCACAGTAGGTTTCTTTTGATGGTGCTATAGGGCTATAAAGTAGGGGAAATCATAAGTGAATCACATTCATAAATCAGCCATATCATTGAGTAACACTGAATTTATTTGTTAACAGCTTCAATTAATAGAAGAATTTCAAGCATGAAATTTAAGTCCTAAGTAGGAAGAAGATGGTAGTGAATCACCACTATAGCCTGGTCGGCATGGTGGGGCTCATTGCAGGATCTTGGGAGAAATTAACCAAGCTGTGAATTTTGGATACAGTAGAAAGAAATGGCTCCAATTCTCCTTTGGTGAATTGGACCAGTGCTGCACTGGGACAGGAGGCAGACTAAATTTGCAGATGTGTCTGTTTGGTAGAGCAGTTGATTAGAAAGCCAGTGAAAGCCAATCCCTGACCATTTTCCTGGGGAACACGTAAGACTTAGTTTGAGGGAGGTGATTCTCCCGCTCTACTCTGGTCTTGTAAGTTGTCACTGAGTACTGCGTTCAGTTCTGGAGTCTTCAGCACAGGAAGAACATGGATCTGTTAGCATGAGTCCAGAGGAGGCCATGAAAAAGATCTGAGGGCTGGAGCACCTCGCCTATGAGTACAGACTGAGAGCGCTGGACTTGTTTAGCCTAGAGAAGACTCTGGGGAGAACTTCTAACAGCCTTGTAGTACTTGACTTGCAGGCAGCTACAGGAAGGCTGGGAAGGGGCTCATTTATTATGGAGGGGAGGGACAGGATGATGATTAAGGGTTTTAGGCTGCAAGAGGGGAGATTTAGATGAAGTATTGGGAAGAATTTTTTTGCCTGTGAGGGTGGTGATGAGCTGACATAGGTTACCCAGGGAAGTCATGGAAACACCATCCCTGGAGGTGTTCAAGGCCAGGCTGGATGAAACCTGATCCAGTGGGAGGTGTCACTGCCCATGGCATGGCGCTGGGACTGGATGATGGTTAGGGTGCGTTCCAACCCAAATCATTCTATGATTCGATGATTCAGTTATTCGATGATTCTATGAAAATGTCAGTCTGGAGTGCCACCTTGTAATATTGATTTTGTTATGGTTCAATATCAGCATGGTGAAGTATGTTCAGTATGGTTCTATCAGCAGTGAAGTACTGTATACCTTCTTAAAGCTACTTAAAGCAAATATTTTTGAAAATGAGAAAAACTGTTGAAAGGGAAAGCAACATAGCAACTGAGAGTTAAATCTTGGTAGATACCATGGTAACTTTCAGGGCACACTATCAGAAGCACAGAATAAAAATATTTCTTCAGGATGAGCCTTTTGCCTATTAAGAACGGCTTGAGAAGAGGGCAAAAAGTAATTAGCATGTCTAAAGAGTAGGTTAAACGCAAGATGACATCTTGAGCACCCTGATCCAGTGGGAATTGTCCCTGCCCATGGCAGGAAATTGGAACTGGATGATCTTTATGATCCCTTCTGACCCAAAACATGCTAGGATTCTATGGTCTTTCAAAAGTGCCCTGGAAGCATTTCGGTTAGGATCCAAATTTATGTAGAAAATAATGTGATATGAATAAACAAAATGAATATTACCATCAACAAAAGCACCTCTGTGAACTGAAGTGTTTTAATAGTTAAGTTATAAACTGTTGTTTGTCACCTTCTGCTTCCAACCATCTTGGTATTTGAGGAGTGATTGATAGATGGCAAACAAGATGCCAGGGCTTTCTGAGAATTTCAGATCTGGGACACTGCGTTCTGCCAAGCCTGATGTCTGTATTGGACACTGTGGTAGAAATTGCAATACAGAATCAGTGGACACATGAGTGTGCCTGATATACCGAGGACACGGCTTTCTTATTTCTCCTTTGAAGTCAGCGCTTCACAGTCCATATGCTCCACATACTGGTTTCTTTGAAGATGTGAAGAAACACCTGAAGGAGGCAGATGATAAAAGTTTTTTGGGATTCAGAGACACATTGAACATCAGAGAAGAGAGGTTCAGTGGGAGTTGCTCAATACATAGAATTCACCTTTGTTTCAAGGAAATTCATATTATTTTTAACTGAGAGGGTTGGGAAGCATTTTGTGTTCTTGTTCTGTTCTCTAGGCATCCAATTTTGGTTACTGCATGTGGCCACTCCTAGAGAGTATAAACTCATAACAACTTTTCTCTTTAGACTGCAGTGTTGGTTAAATCTTATCTTAGTTACAGTATAGGACTCTTTGCTTTTTGATTACATTGGTGAAGGTCAGTAAATTCAGATGAGCAGGTGTCCACTTAGGGAAAGCATTGGATGTGCTGCATAATAGCCTTGTTTAACACAAAGCAAGAAGACTAAATGAACATTAAAAACATATCATCTTGAATATTTTTGAAGAATCATAGAATGGTTTGGGTCGGGAGGGACCTTAATGATCATCCTGTTCCTGTCCCCCTGCTATGGGTAGGGAGACCTTCCCCTAGATCAACTTGCAAGTAGAGATAGACAGGAGTTGGATCTTCAGATGCAAATAACCTGGTTGTTTTTGGTTTTTTTTATTTTTCATTATTGTATCGATAATTACCTTCTAAAGATGTGGGTTTATATTAGAACTGTTAGTGCAAACCAGGATTTACTTTTATTTTATGTTTATGTGTTCATGCAACATTTCAAAATGTGGGAGTGCAGGTAATGTGGTGTTATAATTTTGAGAGGATCAGTGAAAATGTGAAGCTGCTTCTAGCATATTTGGTTGTTTAAATCTGTGTGAGAAAGTCCATTATACTGAAAATGGCTAAAATCCCTGATTATTCTCTCTCCAGTTACCACTCTTAAGTTATGTGTTGTGGTGCCTTTCTTTATCTTGTTTTTCACTAGTGTATGAAAAAATAAAATAGTTTAACTTGTATGAAGCAGGAGAAAGGTCTGAAACATCTGAGTGTTGTGGACAGAGGGTGAGTAGCGTATAACAACTACCCATCTATCTGCTCTGCAGAACAACATTTTTCCTTGACGTAATTCATAAAGCTGTCATACCCGCACCAAAATAGACAGATACTTCCCTATACAAATTTTACAATATCTTGCAGGCTTGTTTGACAGGGCACATGACAGGTCTATCAAAACTGGGAGTTCCCTATGACAAAATTCAAGACAAGTGGCAATCCTGTAAATGGAAAAGGTGGAAGTTATATATATGTCAAAAGGAACCCTATTTTTATTTAATTTATAAGAGTCATCTTCTCATTGTTCCTTCTCATTTTTCTATCTGTGAGATTCAAAATATTAAAATGAAACCCACACTAAAACGCTGTCTAGCTGTACCATGCTTTTATATAATCTTACTTGAGCACTTTCTCACAGAATCATAGAGTTGTTAAGATCAGAAAAGACCTCTAAGTTCAAGTCCGACCATCAACACTGTGCCAACATGCTGAGTAAACTATGTCCTGAAGTGCCACAACTTCATAGTTTTGGACACCTTCAGGGATGATGACTCCACCACTTCCTTGGGCAGCCTGCTCCAAGGCATTGCCACTCTTTCAGTAAAGAATTTTTTCCTAATGTCCAGCATAAATCTCCCCTGATGCAATTTGAGGCCATTTCCTCTTGTCCATTTGTGACCTTGGAGAAGAGAGCAACATCCACTTCTCTACCACCTCCTTTCAACGAGTTGTGGAGAGTGATAAAATCTCCTGTCAGCCTCTTCTGCTCCAGACTAAACGTTCCCACTTCCCTCAGCTGCTCCTCATAACACTTGTGCTTCAGACTCTTTTCCAGCCTTGTTGCCCTACTTTGGACATGCTCCAGCATCTCAATATCTTTCTTGTACTGAGGAGCCCGAACCAGGACAGAGGATTTGAGGTGTGGCCTCACTAGTGCTGAAAATATGGGCATGATCACTTCCCTGCTGCTGCCAGCTATATCATGTCTGATCCAAGCCAGGATGGTCGTGACCTTCTTGGTCACCTGGGCACACTGCTGGCTTATATTCAGCTGCTGTTGACCAGCGCTCCCAGGTCCTTTTCCACTGGACAGCTTTCTAGCTGCTCTTCCCCAAGACTTTAACATTGCATGGGGTTGTGATCCAAGTGTGAAACTCGGCACTTGGCCTTATTGAATCTCATACAATTGGCATTGGCCCATTGATCCAACCTGTCCTTATCCTTGAACCTCTTCCTTTATATTGTGTAGTTGGAGAGAATTAACCTTGAGCAAAATTAAGAAATAAACTTTAGAAAGATCTTTTTCTTGTGTTTTTCCCTTAAAATTTCGTGGTCAGTCCACCAGATGGCTGAAACTTGACCTACCAACTGCTGTGTGCTGACAAAGTCTTTTGAGTTCTTGTACTTGAACAGGTGCTCTAATGAAACCAACTGAAAAAGAGCAGAGAAACAAAAAGCAGTGATGGACATTGAGTCCATAAATCAAGCACAAATGCTACACTGCAATGCCTGAGGACACGAACAATTTATTTTTGTTAATTGAGGATATATTTAGAATGATGCAGACTGTTGTCCGAGGTATTTTCATAGTGTAAAGTGGTGAGGTGATGGCACATGTTGATTATAATGCTTAAAAATGCATAGAACCTGTGTTCTGCAGCTCCGCACAATGTATTCTAGTAGGAGTAGCTGTAGGCTGTGTTGCTTTCAAGGGAATGGCTGGGTAGGAGAAGATAAGGTTGGAAGATCCTAGCTTGCTGTGCCCTGGTTGCTGTGTGCTGAGTTGTTTTGAACCTTCTGGAGAGGGACAGAGTTTTCCTTCTGGGGAAGCAGGTCAGAAGGTTTGAGAGAGAAAAATCTTTGCAACTGGGGTGTAAGAAAGGGAAAAACGGAATGGCTGAAAGGGTGGGAGCCTATGTCAGGAAGCCTAGATGTCAGCAGCTGTGGAGGCTCATAGAAATGGCAAGAACTGGATCATCGTCTCTCTCTGATAATGAGATGGAGTATACCTACATTAGTAAATAATGTGGCCAAAACATGCAGATTTTTGAACTGAAATAATTACTGCTAAGGACAGGACATCTGGGGTACCAGTATTTTAATGGAAGGATGGGGCGTTTTATTTTAAAACATGTTTAATCAGATGTTATGGACTTGAATGCCCGTTAGCAGGTGGAGGACACATTCACAGAACTGTTTCTGTTGGAAGGGATCTCCACACGTGGCCTAGTCTGACACACCTGCTCAAAGCATGGTCTGCTAGAGCGGATTACTCAAGGCCATGTCCAATCAGATTTTGAGTATCTCCAAGAAGGGCCATTTGATAAGCTCATTGGGTAACTTGTTCCAGCACTGGACTATGCTAACACTACTAAAGCTTTTCCTTATGATTAAAAGGAATTTTCTGTATTTCATTTGTGCCTATTATTTCCAGTCCTTCCATTGGAACCCACTGAGAAGAACCTGCCTCCATCTTCTTTGTTCCTTCTGGTTGGATATTTGTACACATGAATAAGATCTCCCTCAGCCTTTTGTTTTCTAGGCAGAATTCCTAAAGTTCTCTCAGCCTCTCCCCAGTCATCTTCATGACCTGGACTTGCTTCAGTATGCCCATATCTTTCCTGTACTGGGGACCTCAGCAGTGGACACAGCGTCCTGGTGGGCCTAAGAAGTGCTGAGTAGAGGGGAAAGGTCACCTGTCTTGACCTGCTGGCAATACTTCCTTAATGCAGCCCTCATAATCAAGTTTGCCTGCTTGAAGACCGCTCCATAATATGAACAAACACTCAGTAAATAAGAACAGATAGGAGATTGACAATAGAAGGATCTTCCTGATCCAGACAAATCAAATCCTGAAAATGCACCCAAAAAGACCAAGAATGGTTTGTGCAAGGTCACATGAAGTCACCAGGGTAGACTGACTGAAAATGTGACAATATATAGGAGGCTGGAGGAATTTATTTACAGAGTTTTTAAAATTCTGTTCTGTATCTTCTCTTTCTTTAAAATTGTACCTGTTTTCAGTAAATTATAACTTCTGAGGGGAGCGAGAAGTCTAAATAAATGTATCTCAAAGTTTTGGCTGGCTTGACGTCCCATCATAATTATGTTGTTAGTTTTATCCTGTGGTATCTTAAACCTGAATATTTTCTTTTTAATGTTCTGTCCCTGCTGCAGTTACCTTGGCAGAGTTTTAATACCAAATATTTGGGATTTTACATATTACACTAATTAGGCAAACAATTACAAATCAACCCTCAAGCAGAGCTCTTAGGGGCAATTTACCCTTTTCCTATATTAAAGCTGCAAGGCTTATATACTTTAATTGGGTTCTTATGTGTCTTTGTTTCAATAGCAAAAAGCTACCCTTGTGTTTCCTTGTAAAAATAGACCCTAAGTTGCCAAACAGATTGTTTACCATTTGGTGTGATAAAATTAAAATGTTAGAGATGGACAAGAACAACCTGATTCTTTATAATGCTATTATTTTTTGAAGCAAGGTGTGACACTTGTCATCTTGGTGCTAGAATATGTAGTCAACTGTTTATGCTTCATTTTCTCTTGCCTTTGAAAGCAAGTGTTGACTACTACTTGTCTGCTGTTAAAGGGAGTATTTTATGAATTTACTGGTAGGTAGATTTCAGGTTTTAAGTATTACAGTTCCTAACTGTGTTCAGTAAAAACCTGTGTCTAATAGAGCACGGATTTGTATTACTCAGTGTTCATAATTTCTCCTGGTAAGTAACTAGAAGGATTGAGTCTGTGAATTGGAACACATTTTTTAACAAATAAGAAATTGAATCATCACCTGATTTTTATCATTTAGCTTAAAAAATGGGGGGCAGGTGTGGGAGGATTTCTGAATAGCTGAAATGATATATTTTAATACTTTAAAGGACTGGATTTAATTTTCATGTACTCATTCCTATCTTTCAAAAAAAGCCCTAAAATCCCTAACAAACAAAAGAGATTTTTTTTTAAAGCACTATCATTCAGTGAATCAATTTGAATTAAAAAAAGAAAATAACTTTTTATAATCATTCTTTTTTATCTGAGAAGTTCATATTCCATACAGATTTTCCAAAAACAAGATACTGGATTTCTTTTCACTGTCGTGTAACCAAGTGGGATCATACCAAAAATTATCCCTGACTTTTAGGCAATGTTACTGCAATAACTGGGAAACACTCGGCTCGTTTACATGCTTAGAATCACCAGATTGGAAAAGACGTCTTGGATCATTGAGTCCAACTATTCCTATCTGCCACCAAACCATGTCCCTGAGAACCTCATCTGCCTGTCTTTTAAATACCTCCAGGGGTGGTGCCTCAACTACCTCCCTGGGCAGCTTGTTACAGTGCCAGATGATCCTTTCTGTGATTTTTTTTTTCTGAAAAATGCTTTGAGCACGGCATCCTGATCTGCTGTGGGAAGTGAGGGTGTAGTCCAGACTAGAGTGGATCAGGGCTCTCTTTAGTCCTACATGTGGCATGGTCCTTGACTCATAGAATCATAGAATCACCAGGTTGGAAGAGACCCACCGGATCATCGAGTCCAACCATTCCCATCAATCTCTAAACCATGCCCCTCAGTACCTCATCCACCTGCACCTTAAAACACCTCCAGGGAAGGTGAGTCAACCACCTCCTTGGGCAGACGGTTCCATTGCCTAATGACCCTGTCTGTGAAGAATTTTTTCCTTATTTCAAGCCTGAACCTCCCCTGGCGGAGCTTGAGGCCATTCCCCCACGTTCTGTCCCGTCACTTGGGAGAAGAGGCCAGCTCCCTCCTCTCCA
>WAAB01001438.1:52683-82082 GCA_013389865.1 Piaya cayana | reverse complement strand
CCTCTCATAAACCCGTGTTGACTCCTGCAGACTTAGGGTGCTGTCAGAGAAATACTCAAATTAGGCTTTACTTAGTATTTGGGATGTCCTTCTTGAGGCTAAATAGATCATTGTAGGCTCTCAGGTATGTTTTGTATGTTTTCAGAAGTACAGGATGGTGCCCAACCCTTTAGTTTAAAATTAATCCCTATGAATTTCATTGTGCCACGCGTGAGAGTTTTGTCATTTGCGTGTCAAATGGGATGGACAGATGGTTTGATTTTTGTTATCTTGCAATGATATTAATTTGTGTTTATGTGTTTTGACATTGTGCATGCATTAGCTTGTCTTTTGGTGAACTCTCTATAAAAAAAGCCAGTATCCTTCTAAGATTTGAAAGAGAGTTTATAAGATATTATCATAGAATCATAGAATGGTTTGGGTTCGAAGAAACCTTAAAGCCTGTCCAGTTCCAACTCTGGGACACCTTCCACTGGATCAGGTTTCTTGAACTCATCCAGTCTGACCTTGAGCACCTCCAGGGATTGGGCATCCATGGCTCCCTTGGGAAAACTTTGCCAGCGCCTCACGAACCTCACAGTAAAAAATTTCTTCCTAATAGCTAATCTAAATCTCCTCTCTTTCAGCTTAAATGTGTTACCCCTCGTCCTGTCCCTGTGCTACCTGGTAAAGAGACCCTCCCAAACTTTCTTGTTGGTGCATTTTAAGTACTGTTCGTTTTACAGAGCTTACTACCTTTGAAGTAATTACATATATTTTTTTAATACTATTAAACTTGAAAAAGATACTATTCAAGGCAAAATATGAGCATTATGATGATATTTAGCAATAAACCATGAAATATTCCATTTGAAATATTCCAACCCCCATGTCAGAGGGGGAACTTTAAGGTCCCTTCCAGCCTAGCAATTCTGTGATTCTATGATGTTTATTCTAAGTATAATAATTCTGTAAAGTAGGTAGCTCGATGATGTCAGTGCCTCTTATAACAAGGAAATTGACATGATTATTGAATTGCAACTTTGAACAGATACATACAAATACAGTGTTATGGAGAAGAAACTTCAGAATTGGTGCATGTCCTCAGATCGTGTCTATTTTTTCTTTTCTCTAAGAAAAAAAAACCAGTGAAGTTTGTTTTCATTTTTTAAAAGACTGTCATTCATTTTTAAATAAGCTGAAGACAAAATCCACCCGCACATCAGTTGTAAAGGAAAGAGTTATTGTTTAATGCGTATATGAAATAGTTTGTTCCATATATGCTACTAAGAATTAGCACTCTTGTCCCAGTTATCTGATTTGGGTTGTTTTTTCCCATAACACTCTTATTTCTGTAGAACTTAATGAATGGTCAAGTGGAATTCACAGAAGCAGGATGGTTTTGGCTTAGGAT
The DNA here is from genome assembly GCA_013389865.1 of Piaya cayana. NCBI lineage: Eukaryota > Metazoa > Chordata > Aves > Cuculiformes > Coccyzidae > Piaya > Piaya cayana. The sequence continues at coordinate 80,689 of WAAB01001438.1, read as the reverse complement.
TTAATTGAGTATGAGTAACAGTTGGAAAATTCATGATTATTTGTCTGTTTTAAACCTCTGAAGTTATGAGTCACTGTTTGGGAGTTTCCTGCTGCATATTTATGAAGTTCTCCGAGTGAGCTGACTCAGTGTGGTTTTTTTAAATAAGCATTTGTAATCTTTTTAAATGTGTGCTAACCACTTAGATTGGAAATCAAGTTATCATCCCTAATAAAATCAAAATAGTGATTTAAAGATCTGGCATTGGTACCTTACATCTGTATGTCTATATATAATATTTCATAGATACATAGAATATCTCAAGATGGAAGGGATCCATAAAGGTTATTGAGTCCAAATCCCTCCTCCTCGCAGGACTACCTAAAACTAAACCACAGGATTAAAAAAGTCATCCAGATTCTCCTTGAATATGTATGTGGAGAATTCTCGTAATTTATTCATGTGTGATGGGTTTACGTGGGTTTAAAACCTAGATATTGGAATTAGATTTGTCACATTTCCTTCAGGAAGAGATCCCTGAGTTCACAGATTATCTTGTTAATGGTGAGCTACTGGACCTAATGGTAATTGTGGAATCATAGAATGGTTTGGGTTGGAAGGGACCTTAAAGATCATCCAGTTCCAAGTCCCCTGCTGTCAAAAGAGACACCTCTCATTGCATCAGGTTGCTCAGAGCCTCATCTAACCTGGCCTTGAACACCTCCAGGGTTGGGGCATCCACAACTTCTCTAGGCAACCCATGCCAGTGTCTTGCCACCCTCACAGTAAAAAATTACTTCCTAATATCTCACCTAAATCTCCTCCCTTTCAGCCTAAAACCATTCCCCCTCATCCTATCTCTGCAAGCCCCGATAACACATCCCTCCCCAGCTTTCTCACAGGCCTCCTTTAATGACCTCTAGGTGACTTTCGGGAGTGTGTGTGTTTGGAGGTTGAATGACTAGAAGTAATAATATATATTAAGTCTTTTAAAAAATTATTTTAATAGGATATTCCGATACTTTTAGAGTATAACTTATCTGTGTGAAGAATACAGATGTGTAAGTAGCGGCAGCTTGAAAACATTGATTGTCCAAACTGGGAGATGATGCTCAGAAATCAGTAACAAATGCATATAGCAGACTCGTCTGGCATACACTGTTCAAATTGTCAAAGAAAACATCTTGTGACACCTTTCATCTGCTTTAAGAGCTTAACGTGTGTATAATTTGACTGGTTTTGTTCTAACATCACAGAATTTAAATTTATTCTCAGCCTTTGGGAGTCTTTGGTGCAGATAGGAGTTGGAGCCATGGTGCTGGAGCTCAGGGGCGTGGTCCATGTTTACGTGGCTGAATTATGGCTAAATGGGATCGGTGAAGAGAGGAAATGAATTTTAGTGTCATCTCTCCTGATTCAGATCTGCAGTTATCATCCCATGTTTACAGAAGAGCTAAGTCCAAATTCCCTATATTGAGGGAAATCATTTGAGGAAATCACATGCACTGAATTAATTAAGAGAACTGTATGTTGTAATAATGTGAGTGAATGCTTGGTTGCTTGGCATATTGGCTTTTGGATAGCATGCCCAGTGAAAGAAAGAAGATGCATTAGAATGGAAAGTGTCACTGTTCTGCAACTTATTCTGAACCTTATTTCTAACAAAACTGTAGGGCAAATTTAATTTCTGAAGTGATAATCCCTGAAAACTAATTTAACTATTTTTTATGCTGTTAGTTTTATCATCATATAAAGGAGCAGGATTTTGCAATATTCATAGAAAACTCATTAAATCAGTGATAAATTTAGCTCAATAACTTTACTGATTTTGAAAATGACTATGCTTCTAGAGCTGTTATTTCTAATCCAACTAGCAGTAGAAAAATCTGAAGTACTCCATCTTCCATATTTATGTGTTAATGGCTATGCTGAACAAACAGATCTATTGATTAAGTTGTTCAAGCGTTCCTGTTTTAAAACCTCATTCTTCACTTTCTTCTACTTTGAACAGTCATTTAATTGGGCTTATGTCTCCTAATAATAACAAAAAAATTGTTTAACACAGAAATACCGAAGAGCTCTCATATAAAAATCTCACTCAATTTCAAGGATCCTTTATGTGTTATAGTCATTTTTTTCTGCTTTGCTGTATGCAGTATTTCTTTTTGAGGTACTTCAGCTGTTGCAAAGGAGGTTTTATTTAATGTTTTGAAGTTGCGGGTGTAATTTTTGTTTAGAGTACAAACCAGCAATATTATGTATAAAAGGTATATGAATTGTGAATGGAGCTAGGTTCTTCAGGATTTGTTTTGAACAGTGAATGGATCTGAGATCTTCAGGGAGCTCTTTGTACTTTTTTTACAATGAAGGTAGTGAAACACTGGAACAGGTTGTCCAGGGAAGTAGTGGAGCCCCCATCCCTGGAAGCATTCAAGGTCAGGTTGGATGGGGATCTGAGAAACCCGATATGGTTAAAGACGTTCTGCTTCTGCAGGGGGTTTGAACTGAATTACCTGTAAAAGTTGCTTCCAACTCAAAGCATTCTATGGTTCTATAAACAGAAAGCAGGGCTGCCTAATTTCCTAGCACGTGTTTCTCTGCAATTCAGTGTCAATAGACTGAAAATTCTCGATGGGAACGTTCCACCTAAAAGTTCTTGTATTTAAATTACTTTTAATCTCTCTTCTGTATCTCTGCCAAGAATGAGATTCTGTGATAGCTGCAGTCATCAGCGCTTCTCTCTAAATTGACAGAGGCAAAACCTTTGAGGCAGTTAAGAGCATGCATCCACCACTTAGGTGTTCGGCTGCAGCTGTACTACCCTAGAGGCCTGGATGCAATTTGCCTTTAATTAAAGAAAGCAGAATTTTGTGTTTAATATTACAAGAAGAAGTATGTGTTACATTTCCTGACTGTTTCCAGAGGGGAACTGAGCTCTAAGAGAAAATACTATCCATGGAATAAAGCTGTCTACTCCTTTCTTTTTGAAAGTAATGACTTATGTTCTAGCTGAAAAAAATGTATACAAAATAACTTGTGAATGTTTGGCTGCAATAGCCAACTAGAAAGTACAGGGTTTAATGCGAGATGAATGCTCTTCAGTAGAAGATTTCTGGATATTGTATTTTGTCTGTCAATTTGTGTATCTGTTTGTTAGAATGACCTTTGATTCACCCTGTTCGTTAATGCAGATGGCTGTGGCACGTCTGCCTTTAAACTTAATATTATTCTGCTCACATCTCCATTCTCATTATAAACACAGCTATTTTTAGCTAGCACAGATTCAGAATATGCCTTCTAAGCTTAAGGGGGATTTATTGAGCTCCTGTGTGTATTCACTAGAGGTTCCTTGTTGGAGCTTACTGATTTAGGATTGGGGAGGGGTAAAACGTGCTATTTAATTCCTGGCACATGCCTGCAGGAGCTATATTTAGCTTCAGCTACTTGTCATTGCCATTGTGCTATTTTTGCAAAGGGCTGCAGTAGTTTCATTGTTCGGGGGCTTAACTAGACACAAACGTAGATGGATGAGCTGGATAAACACTGGTGTACTGCGGAAATGCTGCTGCCAGTCAGCATGTGTGTTGTAGGTGTACTTGAGTAAAACGGCACTCGAGCATGAACACAACAGGCAGCTTGTTCAGGTTGTGTAAATTCACCTGATTAACACATGTGCTAAACATTCTATTTAATTTTGCTTTGTACTGATAAGGTAGTTTAACAGGAATAACGAATTGGGCTTTGTATTTCTGCATAAGAAAGCTCTGACTCTACTGCAGCGGCACAATTTATTTCAGTGCTTAATCAGTTATTAAGAATTTCATCATAGCTTTTGTAGTTGCCATGTATATTTTTAATGGAACATAGAGGAGAAAAAGCTAGTATGGAGAATGCTTGCTGCAGTTTGATCCTAGAGAGTGATTACATATGCACAACAAGATGATTACACATGCATATCCTTTTTATAATGTATGTATCAGGGCTCTTGCTATCAGTTACTACACTATTTGGTGCTTTAAGGAAAAATACCTGCTGGGAAAGTCTCCTTTTCCTATTTATCAAAAATTAGGAATTCTATCTTGATTAAGTATTCCAGTAGATTTAGATTTGCTTTATGATTTGCATTCAGAAAAATGTCTAGGTACTTTCTATCCTTTCTTGACTAATTTCTCCTTAAAAGAAAGTCTTAAAAGAGAATTAAAGAATAAAAAAGAAAAAAAGATAGTCAAGTCATTTATAAAAATACAGAAAATCTAATGTATATTTTATGTATCAGAAAATCAGCCAGATTGACTGTAAATGAAAAGACTAATATTCCTCAGTGACAGAGGGAGCATGTCTTCGCAAAGTTGCAGGATATCACTCCACACTCATTCCATCAATTATATCCATGTAAAAATTCAATTCATAATCTAATTTACTTTTGATGAACCACAATATGGTGGTTTTTACACACAGAAATATTTCTTGTGTGGTTGTTCAGATATTCTACTTCTTATCTTCGGTTCTTATTGTGGATCTTTCCTGGGGAGCCCAAGAGTTGTGCTAGGTAGTTCAGACATGTTTTATTTTCAGTTTTGGAATAGAGCTCAGCCAGGGAAGGTGTGGATGGAAGTCTTGAAGGCCAGATTGGATGGGGCCTTCAGCAGCTTGGTCCTGTGGGAGCTGTCCCTGCCCATGGCAGGGGGTGGATCTGGATGATCCTTAAGGTCCCTTTCAACTCAAACAGTTCTATGATTCTATGATTCTATGATTCTATGATTCCATGAACTAAACCTTGTGAGGTAAAGACTAGGAGATCTCCTTATCCTAAACAGTATATTCCATGTCTCCTCCCAAATCTCTTTTCAGTACTGGTATTTCAAGTGAAAGAAGGTCTAAGCGTTTGAGAGAATGATATGAATTCCTGTGTGGAAGAGGCATTGAAGATATTGGCATCCAAGTCCCTATGGTCTGAGTTTTGCAGTAAGAAACGAATCCAAAAGATCAGTGCTAAGCAGCGTGTGTAGCTCAGAAACCATGTAATGTGTTGTGAGAGATTTCAGTAACACTGTGCTTTCCTTAGCTCTCATCAACAGGCAGTTAATAGAAACACGATGCAACTAACACTTAGTTGGAGGTATTTTTATATAAGATTGGAGTTTTTTGTCCTCCCAAGAGAATTATAGAATCTCTAGCTAGGCAGCAGGTTCTCTGGTTTTCCCTTTTGGTGATGAGGGGGTGTGGTTTTGTTTAATTTTTAAATCCTGACCACAACTGGGGCAGGAAGATATTCAGTTATGTACATAAGGATACCTGTTATTACTCCCAGATAAATAATTGCTGTTAAGCCTCAATTTTTTATATGGACCTTCCCCATTAAGTCTAATTTTTATACAGACTTTATCCTCTGTTAGGATACCATGTGGAATCCTAGACTGTAGACGTGAGTAATGGGAGAAAGAAGCAAAAATCAGAAGTATTTGCCTTTTGTTAGAGTATTGTAAATTGAAACTCAAGGAAGGGCTAATTTAATTTCAGTAACCAGATGAATGCACAGGCAGAAATGTGTGCATTTCTAAATGCCACAACTGATATTTTGTCATGAGAACAATGCTAAACATAGGCATAGCCTTTGAATTCACAAATAAGTACAAGGACTGGAAGCTTGATGTATTTGAATCCTATCTTCCTTGGTTTCAACTATATAGGCTTCTCCTTTTCCCTCCCAGTGCTCACATTCTAGTCTTTCTCTGAAAAAAAAAATCAGCTGCATTCAACTGTATGAACCATGTTGCTGGAGCAGCACATCCCACGTTCTTGGTTTTAGATCTTACGGTCACCAAGACTGGACCTTCTTGAGTTTGGTCTAGTAATGATAGGCCAGGTAATGTTGATAGTGTAGATAAGAAATTGAGATAGGGAGCCATGTATAGAATGAAGGATGAAAAATGTAGTCTGACTAGGGATAAACCCCTCAACTCCAGTGTAATAACATGTACTGTGCCGATGGGGGTAATCTGTGAATGAGGGTGAGTGATTAGGACTGGCTTGAGGCAGCAAGGAGTGGAATAGGACTTGAATGCATCTGTAGCCTGAAGCATCACAGAAGCCCTGCAGCGCTGTGGGAGTACAACAGCCCTGTGGAGAGCTCAGCCTGGCAGCACAGAAGCAGCGAGGAAACTGTGGAAGGGCAGAGGCCTGGAGGTGCCACCAGATCTGTATTGTTGTATGTATGGACTTTGGGCTGGATGCTTCAGGTCTGCAGAAGGGGTCTGCAGAAATCACCTCCCTACTGGTTGCAGGAGGTGCAGGCCTGGTCTCTGGCTTGGTCTGGTGGCTCTAACAGTGGAGCAGCGGCACCAGCAGATGGGCACTGGTGAGAAAAGTCCTGGTGGGAAAGGCTGGCAGGTGGCAACCACCACAGTTCTTCATGCTGAGGCTTTGTNTGGAGAGGAGGGAGCTGGCCTCTTCTCCCAAGGGACAGGGAACAGGACAAGAGGGAATGGCCTCAAGCTCCACCAGGGGAGGTTTAGGCTGAACATTAGGAAAAAATTATTCACAGAAAGGGTCATTGGGCACTGGAACAGTCTGCCCAGGGAGGTGGTTGAGTCACCTTCCCTGGAGGGGTTTAAGGGATGGGTGGACAAGGCGCTGAGGGGCATGGTTTAGTGTTTGATAGGAATGGTTGGACTTGCTGATCTGGTGGGTCTTTTCCAACCTGGTTATTCTATGATTCTATGGTGCTGAGGCTGTGGGATACAGTCTGTGTCAGCAGCATTGGCACTCTGAGCACGTTTTTACCTGGTCATCCCTTTGCTCTTACTAGCATATTTATTGGCAGGATTGTCTGCTGCTGTTGGAGAGTGTGATTCAAGAAATTTGCTAATTACTGTCAGATATCTTAATTAGCTACAGTTAGGCAGCTGAAATTCATAGAATCATAGAATGGTTTGATTTGGAAGGGACCTTAAAGATCATCCAATTCCAACTCCCCAGCCATGAGAAGGGACACCTCCCGCTAGATCAGGTTGCTCAAAGCTCCATCCAACCTGGCCTTGAACACCTCCAGGAATGGGGCATCCACGACTTCTCTGGACAACCTGTGCCAGTGCCTCACCACCCTTACAGGAAAAAAAAATTCTTCCTAATACCTAATCTAAATCTTCCTTCTTTCAGTTTAAATCTGTTCCTCCTTGTCCTTGTCCTGTCACTGCACTCCCTGATAAAGAGCCCCTCCCCAGCTTTCCATCCCTGATTTATCCACACAATCCCCAAAGCTCATGAAAGAAGTTCAGCATGGCACCCAACAGAAGAAAGCAAGAAATCAGTTCAGCAATGAGAGATTCTCCAGTGCCTTTTGCAAAGTGGCACTGATGAACTAGTATGTTTTTATTTCTGTTTATTACTGATGAACATCATTGATTGCCTGTCAGAGTTGAATGTAGGAGTGGAATATTCAGAGAAGAATAGGAAAGGAGGAGGAAAGCAGAAAAATTAAACTGCATGGGGCTTTGTAGTCTGTTTAATGGAAGAAACCTACCAAACAAATGAGAAAGCAAAAGACATCCCATGAGAAAGGTGGCTAAAAGTAAAAAAAAATGACTAAACATTCATGAATTCACGGACCTAATGCTGATCTGCATGAGAAACAGATCAGGAGCATGACGGGGTATGGGAAGAAAAGATGTTTAGTGTTGGACTAGATGTTTTTTTGTTAAATTACAATGAAGGTAAATTTGCAGGTTACACATACAGAATAAATTCTTTTTCAGATCTAAAGCCCTTATCCCATGAGAAATTATTAGTCAGAATCATTTTCCATAAGCAATTCAGAAACTATTAGGTTGGTGTAAATTGTGTTTTTTAACCATCAACTTCAAAGCAGAATAATCTCAGTTTAGAATAAAATTTATTAGCAAAATAAGAGCCATGAGAATCTATGCATTTTGTGAACAAGTAATAAATCAATCCCTGTAACATAAAATTCTGGAGTCTTGGAATTGAGGGGTCCTTTGAAGGTGTTTTGAGCTACTGCTTGGTTCTGGAAAACCTTCTCTTGCAGGAAGCTACTGAGGTGCTTCAAAATGTGGAAATGAGTAGGAGAGCGCTCTGGTGTGTCAGCTGGGTGAGGCAGTTTCACAGCCTGATTTGTGCAGCTTCTGCGAAGTCATTTGAGAGACGTGTTGTTGAGTGTTGTCATGGAGAAAAATTGGTCCTTTTCGATTGACTAATGTTGGATGTAAATGTTGTGGTTCTGGATGCATTGTGCTGATCTCCTGGCAGTACTTCCCTGCTGTGCTGGTTTCACTAGGATTCGAAGGACTGTAGTGGACGAATCCACTTGGTGACCACCAAACAGTGGTGATCATCTTCTTTTGATGTAGCTTCATTATGGGGAAGTGTTTTGGTGCTTCAAGTCAGTCCAGCCACTGTGTGGAATGCTGTTGATTGATTGTCCTATGGAATCCATTTGCCATCACAAGTCACAATGTGTTCAAGAAATTGATTGGTTTTGTTGTGCAAAAGAAGTGCAGAGTAGACTTGGTAACAGCGAATTTTTTTGTTTTTCATTCAGCTCATACAGTGCCCACTTTTTGAACTTTTTTGGTTTTCCAGTTCAGTGCAAATGTGGAACGAGTGTTGAACGGTCAATGTTTAGTTCTTCTGCAGCCTCTCAGGTTGTTTTGCTTGATTCCACTTCATAGATGGCCCTCAACTCGTTATCATCTGTTGCAGAACGATGTCCATGAGCCTTCTCATCTCCAAGGCTCTCATTTCTGTGATGAAATTTTTGGAACTAATATCTTGTTGCGCATTCGTTGATGGAACCCTGTCCAAATGCTTGGTTGATGTTGCAGCAATTCCTGCTGCTCTGTGTCCCCTTTGTGAACTCATAGAGCAAAACTGCTTGAATTTGCCTTTTTTTCCATCTTTAATTTGACAGCTTAATATAAATAAGAATAAAAAGTGAAAACAAAGCCATTAGCATAAATAAGTAGGGCAAATCTTGTGCTTTAAAATGGTAAATTACATGAAGAGAGTTAAATAAAAGTTAAATCCAAAATAAGCATCACAGTTTACATTGACAGACCAACAATTATTTCAATTATTTTTGCATCAGCCTAATAAAATGGAAAGACTACATTCTGAAGATATATATTTTTAGCATGGTCTTCACGCTGCCTTTTTCTTTAGTGTTAAATATGAATGGGGAGCCTGCAATTGTCTATTCTGGTATTTCTGCACAGTTATTATAGTCGGTATCTGCAGTCTCAGGAGCAAACTGCCTGTAGCTAAGTGCTGGCATTCTGTCTGGTATTAAATGTTAAGATCTGCTTGGTGTAATTTTTACTATGCTAAGGGAATTTAGAAAAAAGACCTGAAAATGCAGTGTATGTGGCCCTCTCTTACAGAGATGATTTTTAAATTTAATTATGGAAAACACACTGATAATAAATATTTCAAAAATTAATGCTCCAGTTTGGAAGAAATTTGAGGACAAAATCTTGCTTTGCTGTCTGAAGCACAAAATGCAGCATGTGTGGTCGTGCAATACTGAAAGAAGAAATATTGTCAACCAGAATTTTCTGGTTCTTGCAGTAGCAAGATATGCACAGGGATAAAATGAGAATTATCGCTAGTAAAACTGCTCATGAATAAAGAAACCAAGAGTAAAGAAACAAACCTCCTAAACAAAGTAGATGATGTAGGAATTAAACCCGGGAGCTTCTGAAGTGTTTTCAACTTTGTAAATTATGCAAATGTAAAAATTTAGGTGCATAAAACTATTTTTAGGCACTGGACAGGAAAGGATATGAACATTGTGTGGATTGTTTACTCATTACAATGCATCACTATAAATTTGAGTTTTCTGACTGCTTATTCACCTGCTGTGTCTATTGCTCTCACTGTTGGTAGTTTCTTTGTTGATTATATCTAATGACGCTTTTCAGTAACTATTTCTCTTCTTTAAAAGAAAATTACTGTTTCAATGCACAGGAAAGACATGGATCTGTTAGAGCAAGACCAGAGGAGGCCACAAAATGATCTGAGGGCTGGAGCACCTATACGAGGACAGGCTGAGAGAGTTGGGGTTGTTCAGCCTGTGGAAGAGAAGGCTCCAGGGAGATCTTCTGGTAGCCTTCCAATACTTAAAGGGGACCTGCAGTAAAGCTGGGGAGGGGCTGTTTATGATGGAGTGCAATGACAGGATGAAAGGTAACAGTTACAAGCTGAAAGAGGAGTGATTTAGGTTAGATATTAGAAGGAAGTGTTTTCCTGTGAGGATGGTGAAGCACAGGCACAGGGCCTAGAGAAGTCTTGGATGCCCCATCCCTGGAGGTGTTCAAGGCCAGGTTGGATGGTGCTTTGAGCAATCTGACCCAGTGGGAGGTGTCCCTGCCCATGGCAGGGGGGTTGGAACTGGGTGATCTTTAAGATCCCTTCCAACCCAAACCATTCTATGATTCTGTTTTTCTATGAATGTTTTTTGTGTGTTGAGGGATTTTTTTCTTTAAAACCTAGTCTAATTGTGAGAGACGCTCATATTAAATTAAGCCTGTCTTACAGTGTTCTGTGAAATATTTATTTTCCTTTACCTTCATGTTTACATCTCTTCAGATGGATTCTTATATCCTTGTGTTATAGTTGCCTTAAGATACTCCTAATGTAATCTATTTTTTTTAGATAAAATAGTGTTCTTTGTTACGTACAACTTTGAACACTTTTTGGGGGTAAAGGTTCTTGGCTCTGGTAGTCACTCAACCCCCTTACTTGAGAACAAGCTTACCAAAAGGATTGAGCACCATTCCGAGTATAAGAAATCACCTTCCTTACTGCTCTTTCCTTCTTCATTTATTCATTTTTTGTTGTTAACTGTTTTGGGGAGATCCGTTCTTAATCAGGNGGATGGTGCTTTGAGCAATCTGACCCAGTGGGAGGTGTCCCTGCCCATGGTGGAGGGGTTGGAACTGGGTGATGTTTAAGATCCCTTCCAACCCAAACCATTCTATGATTCTGTTTTTCTATGAATGTTTTATGTGTCTTGAGGGATTTTTTTCCTTTAAAACCTAGTCTAATTGTGAGAGACGCTCATATTAAATTAAGCCTGTCTTACAGTGTTCTGTGAAATATTTATTTTCCTTTACCTTCATGTTTACATATCTTCAGATGGATTCTTATATCCTTGTGTTATAGTTGCCTTAAGATACTCCTAATGTAATCTATTTTTTTTAGATAAAATAGTGTTCTTTGTTACGTACAACTTTGAACACTTTTTGGGGGTAAAGGTTCTTGGCTCTGGTAGTCACTCAACCCCCTTACTTGAGAACAAGCTTACCAAAAGGATTGAGCACCATTCCGAGTATAAGAAATCACCTTCCTTACTGCTCTTTCCTTCTTCATTTATTCATTTTTTGTTGTTAACTGTTTTGGGGAGATCCGTTCTTAATCAGGAATGTTCCAGCTTCTGCATGAGTAGCGATATGCAGGACCATTATATGGAAATACTCTAGATTTTACTCTGCTTCTGGGTAGAAAGTACTTTAGTAGTAGTTCAGTAGAAATAACTGATCTGTTTAATTGTAGTATATGAAACTGTTAGGAGAGTCACTACTGAGGGAACCACAGGAGGGCATGAACTGTTATCNAGATAAAATAGTGTTCTTTGTTACGTATAACTTTGAACACTATTTGGGGGTAAAGGTTCTTGGCTCTGGTAGTCACTCAACCCCCTTACTTGAGAACAAGCTTACCAAAAGGATTGAGCACCATTCCCAGTACAAGAAATCACCTTGCTTACTGCTCTTTCCTTCTTCTTTTATTCATTTCTTGTTGTTAGCTGTTTTGGGGAGATCTGTTCTTAATCAGAAATGTTCCAGCTTCTGCATGAGTAGCAATATGCAGGACCATTATATGGAAATACTCTAGATTTTACTCTACTTCTGTGTAGAAAGTACTTTAGTAGTAGTTCAGTAGAAATAACTGATCTGTTTAATTGTAGTATATGAAACTATTAGGAGAGTCACTACTGACGGAACCACAGGAGGGCATGAACTGTTATCACTTAGAATCGTAGAACGGGTTGGAAGGGACCTTAAAGATCATCCAGTTCCAACCCCCTGCCATGTACAGGGACAGCTCCCACTGGGTCAGGTTGCTGAAAATCTTATCCAGCCTGACCTTGAACACCCCCAGGGAGGGTGCAACCATGACTTCTCTGGGCAACCTATGCCAGTGTCACCACCCTCGAAGTAAAAAATTTCTTCCTAATACACCTAATCTAAATCTCTCCTCTTTCAGTTTAAAACTATTCCCCCTCATCCTATCACTACACTTCTTGATAGTTTAGTTAGGAAACTTTAATGCCCAACGTTTTGCTTTTCATTACTGGCATTGTATTATTCAAATAGCAGGGTTTTTTTTCTAATTTTCCTTTCAATCCTATTATGAAAGTGAATATTGAAAGGATTTCCATGAACAGACAGGAGAGGGATTTCTCTTCCATGCATAAAATGTGTTTAAGGACAAGATACATGACAGAAATGAAACCAGCAATTTTTTAACAGTTTATCTGTAAAATATTTCTTGTCAATATAGTGGCTGGTGCTGTTGGTTAATAATGTGTAACCTACACACAGGAACAGTCTTATGACATGGAACTTCCACACAGAAACACTTTTGTTTCGTTTTCTTTATTGTTAGAAGACAGGACCTATAGTAAATTTATCAAGCAAAGTCATCATTTGGGTTAAAACAATTAGTCCATGTTTTTACTGTTGAGCGTCCAGAATACATCTCTGCTTAAAACCACACTCTGCCCATCCTAGTCTGCAGACATTCTGAATTTCAGATGTATTCAGTTAACAACAGACGCATTTTCCTGGCTGCCTGCCCTGAAAGGCCAGTGTGCTCTGTCCTTCCTTGTTGTTCTTTTTTATGGGTCAGGCAAAATGATGTTTGTAGTGCCACCCTGCCATTTCCTATTGGTCTGCAGTGATGCATTTTTGCAAAATGTAATTAATTCTATTGGTATCTGTAAAGATGAACAGAGACTGCAGCCCAGTCTGTTGTTTGTGTACATTTGACCAGGCCACTGGAGTAAGGATACAGCATTATTTAAATTGAGGGCTATAGCATTTGCACTGTTCTCTTCAGGTGCTGTGGGAGACAGTGGTAAATTGTTTTAAATTGGAGCTTTGTAAGTTTATGAAAGTGTAGGATATTTTTTTCTGTTGTAGAAACAGAAAATCAATCTTTCATATTGTATGTGGAGTCCTTTCTAAGAACTGTGTGCATAGAGGGGTTTAAAGGAGATTGAATTCAGCTTTTTTTAACATTGTGTTCATATTATGTGAATCCTGAGTGATAAAACTTTCTCTGATCACCTGAAGGCTCCTCAAAAAATTATTTCCTTCAATCATGCTCCATTCTTGCACATACATCTACAGTCCTGATGTAAAGTCTGTCTGATGGTTTATCTTCTGCGTGTGTGTGTATGTTCATAGGAGCCCTGCAAGTTATCATGGCCAGAGAAAGAATGTAGGTTTGGATTCTCTGTGGTTCTCAGATATATTTAAAATCTCATGTCCTCAGTAATAAATGTCCCCAGTCAGATCTTACATTTTGGATGGGAAGAGATGTCCTTTTGTTGTCTGCATTAATAAAAGACCATTGGGTTTTCTTGTCCCTGTTCTCTTGCATGGGGTGTAGGATGCATGCAGGGTCATCTGACAAATTCCTCGCTACAACTGGGACCGAGATTCTGATGGTGTTGCCCTTAAGGCCTCCTGCTCATCAATGGCAATTAATAGTTGTATTTTTTAGTGTCTGTCTGGAGGTTTTTCATTTGGAATTGGATGTTACGGGGGCTTTTGCATTTGGAATGATAATGCTGTATGACCTTTGGAACTAAAATCTATTAACATGTTTACCTGGAATTTTATGGAACTGGGCTTAATAAAACAGCCTTATGCCATGGTTCTCTGTAGCATAAACCATGGATCCATACCACAGTGCCCGTCCCAAGTACTACAGCGATGATACAGACCATACATAGCTAGAATGTTCACAGGTTTCCTAATTGATGTAGAAATCCATTCTCACATTCCTGTGTGAGTAGTGTCCGATCCCTGTACTTGTGGAGTCTAGCTCTGGTTTTATTAAACGGCCCAGCTGGTTAATTAGAATGAAGTGTGCTTTGAATGGGATTGTGCTTTTTTATTTTTGTATTTAATACTGATTAGCTCTCCTGACAAAACATAAACCTGAGTTCATTAACTACAAATTACGGATTGACATAAATACAGTAGATGAGTATGTCCAGAGTACCTAGTGAAGGTTTTTATTTGTATTATAAGGTGACTCTTATGAATTTTAATGAAGCTAAATTAGGATATGGAGGTAGCCCACTTAAAAGCACAACATGTAAGCGTGCACATGCAGTGAAGCATTAAACTCTTGAATTTGGTACACTTTAAATCACTGGCTTGTGGTTATTTTAAGAAATTGATTGTAGCTGTGTGTCTGTTCTTTCAGCCAGACTTAGAAACAGAGCGGTATCAAGCATAGATGTGTTCTGTAAGCTCAATTGTTCCTTAGAGCTTATGGAAAATATTAACAGGGTTCATAAAATGTTTCATAAATCTTCAGTTGAAAGGGGGAGTACTTTTAACTGTCCAAAGATTGATGTCATCTGACATATAATTGGTTTTCTTGATAAGTTGCTGGCTTGAAGTTTGTGGTTTTAGTGTTTTGGGTTTTTTTGTTTTCTTTAATAAAGAATGAGCTAAAAGCTACTCAAAGAGGAGATAAGCTTAGTTTCTAAATCTTTTTAAGAAAAGGTTGTCTGTCTAGACATAGTCTTCAGCATAATATGGTCATGTCCATGTTAGGATATAGGTCTGACTCCACCTCTGTCCTTGCTCTGAGACTTGGCAATAGCAGCTGCCTGAGGATGAGGATACGAGCTGAGAAAGAATCCAGTGACACTTCCTGAATTCTTGCATTGCTTTCAGTAAATTGTGTTTCAGGAATGTAGTGAAGAGAGAAGTGATGTATAGGCTCTTTGGGTGAATCAAAGGTTTGTTCTGAGCTTGAACACAAATAATAATATAGGGTCCAATATGCTGGGAAGCTTCCCACATGCTGTTCATTGAGGAAAAAGACACAAAATCCAAAATTTCATCACAGAAGTAAAGGCTCCACACTGCTGAGGGCAGTAAGTGCATAGGAATAATGCTAGAGAATCATTCTGGTTAGTTTGCTAACCAATCATGTTCTATAAAATGAACGTCAAAGAAAGACTGGGTTCATGCATTAGATTGAGTCAACAGTGTTGTGTTAATCCTTGGGTTAGGACCCAAGGGAATGGCAGGAAGATGTGTTAGGTTGGATATTAGGAAAAGGTTCTTTACTCAATAGGTATTGGAGCACTGGAACAGCTCCTCAGAGAAGCAGTCATGGCACCAAGCCTGACAATATTCAAGAAGCATTTGGACAATGCCCAAAACACGGTGTGAACTTTGGGGTTGTCACGTGCAGGGACATGAGTTAGACTTGATAATCCTTGTGGGTCACTTCTAACTCAGGACATTTTATGATTCTATTAATCTGTTAGGTCATGGAGGTAAGCTTATGTTTACAGTGACTTGTTGAGAATCCAGATGCTTTTAGTTTTGTATAATCTTTATCTGTCCACACTCAAAAACTTTAAAGGTTTGCCATTTGATTATGAAAGCAATGAAGCGGTGAATATTCTTCCAGAGTATGAAGAGGTGTATAATTTAGTAAACTCTAAACTCTTCTAAGCAAAAGTAAGCAATTCATTTTTCCTATGTTAAACATGGTATAGAGAGGAATTAGGTAAAGGGAAGTCCAGCTGACTTGGTTCCATACTTTTTAGGTTTTCAGAGGGCTAAGGAATAAAAAGCAATAGTTTACCTAAGACGCAGTCATTTGTTAGATTGCCTTTTTTCCTGAGAGAACAGAATGGATGGCTTAGGAAAGCAAATTTTTGAGGTCTTACGAACTTTGTTGGTAAACCACTTCTGTGGTCTAATTTAACTGAACTTGTGAAATGTGCAGTAATGAAACCTAGCAAATAAGTAATTTACTTTTATTTCTCTAGACACTGGAAGCCATCTTGAATTTTAAGTACTCTGGTGGACCAGGACATGTTGAAGGATATTACCGGAACCTTTCTCTAGGCCTACACGTAGAAGTAGAGCCGTCTGTTTTCTTTACACGCGTTAGTACTCTTCCAGCAACAAGGTAAGCCTTGCTTTGACTTCTGTGTGTTTGATTCATGGCCTCTGTTATCTTGGCTGTAACTTGAAGATCACACTTGAAACTTTCAATATCATCAGCAACTGGTAGGTAAAAGTATTATGTGCAGAAATTTTCAAAATCCCTCATTTAGGGGATTATGACTAGTGCTACTTGCAAAGTCAGAACATAGTATGCGGAACAGCTGTTTGCAAAATTCTAGTAATTTATTAATTATGATCAGAGTTTCATCCCAGTAATGACACATTCTTAGGCTTTTGTAATGTTTTCAGGGTTTAATAAGTGTTCTCTATTTATCAGTCTGGAAGTACCACAGCATCTGCTTTAAATAGTTTTCAGGAAGATTGATTGTACAGATAAAAATTCTCAGTTTGCATTTATTATTTGCATGCATAGTCCTCTTCATTCAGTGTCAAAAATGTCCTGTGTACTCTTGTCTATGTAGACTTATAAATGGACAGCAGGACTGCTCTTTGGTTCACTGTAATTACTTTCCTGTAGCTGCAGAGCAGCTTGAAGCTGCTAACAGTCCATAAAAGCTTCCAATACAACATGATACTTTTATTTGAAACTCTCCTGTTGGTCAGCTGGCTTTTTGTGCTGGGTTTCCTCAGCTGCGTTTTGTGTTAGACAAGGTTATCTTGCCCCTGCCTTGTCAATCTGTTCTCAGGAATTTGCTGTATGAGGAAAGTATTTAATCCTGAAGTCTTTAAAAATATATTGAGGTGCTAATTCAAAGGCAGAGTTTCTGTGTTGGTTCAGCTGTGTGTGGTTTCAGAAGTCTTGTAGCAGCAGGCGCTAAATATAGTGCCTCCAATTCAGCCAAAGGCTTCATCTCACGTTGTATGCATTTAATTCATTCTTTGCCTGTTCATCATACTGATGAGCTTTTAAGTCAGTAGAAACTTTATTTTGAGTGATTTGCTGATTGGAGGTGTAGAGATGTGACTGCTTTTAATTAGGGTGCCAAAAAGTTTCACTGAGTTGGGGGAAAATACTGCAATATTTAAACTTATTTCCAAAATGTTTTAGTACAAGACCTATCAAAAGACCATTCACACCTGTTTTTTTGTTGCTTTAGCTATATATTGTCTGCTGAGTCACAAATGCATTTTGATTTTAAGTACTAATTATCCCTTGCTGTTTATTCCATGCTATTAGCTTTAGTGATCAGTAACACTATTTCATTACTCTTCTGTTTCCCTGTGTTGATTCTCTGTCCGAAGAAGTCGTGTGTCATTCTATTATTCGAGATTATGTTTTAGAGTGAAAAACAGCAGAAATATGTCACCTTCCTATCTGCTAAGGATAAACGTTTATCACTAAGTGAAACAAAGTTTGGTTTTTTGACTGTTGATCATTTCTGCCAATGTCTGAGACTCAATGACAGCAAATGATAAGTCAAATTTTGTACTTATGCTTGCTCTGTTAAAATCTTGAATCAGATTTTCTTTTGATTTACAGTTGAGATTTTGTTGCTTAAATTCCATCTGAAACACTGAGCTATTTTTGTTCAGTCATTATGAGAAACCGTATTTTATAATTTACCTTTTCAGCTGTCACTTCAGAATGAAAGTCATCATTGCTTTCATTTTCTGGATTCATTTTTTCCCCTTCCTTTATGCTTTGTTGGTTTCATTTTACATTGTACCTCAACAAAAGTAAGAAACAATAGCTTACTGGCTGCTGGGCTACAAAGTCAAAGCAAAATAAAAAACTTTGAGCATTGATTCTTCCCTTAGGCCTTTACTGAAAAAAAACAGAGAAAAAATGTTAATGAAATCTCTTCCCCCTCCCAGTTCTAAACATTAATATTATAGCTTATGAAAAAGTCTTCTAAACTTAATTGGTATTTCTTTTATTTCATTTGTTTAACGGCTTGAGCAGATATGCATGGGAAATATCACTGAAAGAGCTGGGGATTTTGCTTTGTGTTTTGTTTTTCTAAATATCCAGCCAAAATGATACCTTCCACTCATGCACAAGTTTCTGCTTTATAGGGAGAGGTTTTATTACTTGCATCTTCTGTTTGTCTCAAGGTGTGTTTAGTCCTGACGAGGTCCTCTTAACCTTCGTCTGTGCTGGCCTGTAGAGGCATAGTGGTTACCATGAAGTGGCCCTTAACATGTTGCAGTGCCTAATCTGTTGCCTAATTCTGATTCAGATAGCGGCTTTCCTGTCAGAAGAGATGATGTTCTATCAGTAAACGGATGTAATCTGCTGCAACGGTTTTCACTCAGCTGCCTGCCTCCAAAAAGACTGGCAGAACAGCCTCGTGCTGGGATATAGTTTGCCTCTGATTGTGTTACCTGTAATCCTTGATTCTGCTTGTTTGTGATTGCCTGGAGATGTTTGTCCCATGATGGACAATCAAGAATGTAGGTGTTTAAAGCAGCCCAGATATATAAAAGAGAATGAGTTAATGTTGAATGTTCTTCCAGTCTGACCTACCGCTCACTGACCTGCAGATCACTGAAGTTTTAAAGGGCTTCAGGGATCTACTTGCTTGACTGTTTATTTGGAATCATAAAATCGTTGAACGCTTTGGGCCGTGGACAAGGGCACCTTCCACTGGATCATACAAGGGAAAGAATAAACAGCATGTTTCTTCAGCATGTTTAGGTAAACATTTTTGTTAGGCAACAGAAAGTTTTGTGGCATTTTTGGAAACACTGCTTGTTTCTTTTTGTAGCGGAGTTTTAAAATAAATGTTCCCATTTGTTACATTCAGATTAAGAGTCAGCTACCTGCTGACAGACAGCTGTTTCTAGTCTCCTGTTTCTCAGTATTTCAGTGTTCCAGTGTCACAGGGCTCTGAAGGGTGGAAAAAGACTTCTGGTTGAGTGCTTGAAGAGTGATCTGTTTTAGTTTGGAGGAAGGCTAAAATATGGCCTGTTTAAAAATAATATATGTTTCTACATGGAGAAAATAATTAGTGTCAAATTCACTGTTACGTTAATGAAAAATACTCAAAATGGAAACCAGATAAATTCAACAACAAACAAAGCTCTTGTTTTGATCAATTAGACTTACTAACGATTGGAAAAATCTGTCAAGGAATCTATTTAATAACTAGTTTTTAATATTCTCAGGACTGGCTGTCTTTCTGGAATATATTCTTTATCTATATGCACACCACTGAGCTCAATATAGATTCTAATGAGTGAGAACCCATAACAAGTGGGAGGTTACATCCAATAGTTAAATCATCTTGCTGACCTTAAACTGCTACTGATATAACATTGCAGTGGGTTCATGGAAGAGCAGCAAAAAGAAGTTTACAGCTTGAGAGAATTGATTTTTGAGATCAAAATGTTAAATATGTATGGTTTGGCACATGAAGATGTGAGAACATAAATCTGAAAACATTTATAGATGTGCTGGGAATATTTAACATAATTGAAAAGGTTTACGACTGGGAGAAGTCAGAGGAGGACAGTTCTTGGAACATGTGAAAAGATTTTGTTACAGTAAGATGGAAGAAGAGTTAATCATCTCAAGTTAGTTTTGACAACTTCATTTTTAGGGAATTCAATAAAGATTAAATTAAATTAAAGAAACCCTGTTGAGTACCCAGTAGCATCAAAAAAGATGGTCTGGCTCATTGTTTTGCTGTGTTGCTCTCTGTGTTTGTCAGTGGGTTTTAGAGAACATGGTTGTCATCTGGCACACCCTGGCCTGTTACCATTACTAGTGCCTCTTTTCACTTTCTGATGTCTCGTTCACACTGGAGATGCTGTATGTGCCTCCTTAAAGAAAGCAGAAAAGAAGCAAACAAAAGCATGGATTTGAAAACGCTCCATGATTTCAGTTGATGGGGAAACAGAGCTGAGTCAGGACATAGATAACCAGCCAACCTCCCCTAACATTTCTTGTTTAAACTGACTTTAAAACTAAGCTAGACACAGAGCTACAATAGGGTTATTCACTGAAGTGAGCAGTCACTAGAACACGGCAGCTGCGTCTGGCTTTTAATAGTGTTAAATGTTATTGAAAAATATCCTCTGCTGTCATTTCAGAGTAGATTGGAAAAGTAATTGCAATGCCCTTGAAAGAAATTTCTAGATTAGAGCGTAATTGTCCTCGCCTTATGTTCCCATCACCTCAATTTTGTGACTGGTTTTGGGACTGTCATTGTAAGATTTTTCAAATTCAACAGGACTCATCATGTCACTAACTTTTGTTTGTGTTACAGCCTGAATTCTGCCATAGAGGATAGCAGAAATTAATGTATACAATAAATCTTTAAGACACTGTTGAATTAACTCAATTTTCAGGAAAAGATCAAGAAATCTTAATTTTCATTGTTTGAAATGAGTATTGACTTAAATTTGCATGTTGTTTTGGGACTTTAAGATTATAAATCATGCAGCTGATAATAATGCTGTTTGTAATTCGAGTTTTTGCATGTACAGCCTTCGGATGTACAGATTTTTGTGTTACTTGTGAAAGAAATTCTTCAACATTAGGTTTATGGCAGATTGTTCTAAAGGCAACCTCATGGACAAATATGGAAAATAATTGAAATGGAGAATATTTGCACATTGTGATTTTTTAATATTCTTCCACTTACTCTCTGAAACTGTTTGACCCAGGCTTATTTCCTTTCCATTAGCAGATGAAATGACAGATGGAAAGAAGAGCAAAACCCTTTCAAGAACTTTTGTTCTTTATTGTAGTGACTGCATAGAGTCCCATATAGCTTTAATTCATCTTTATTTCATTTGGACTTGTCACAAAATACAATAATTTGTATATCATTCCGTTCAGAAAAGACAGAGGTTGTGTTTGCCGTGTCTGCTGTTTTTTTCTTTCTTTTCTGGAGAATTTTATATTTTATTTACCATGGAAATGAAATTTATATGATGACTTTTAACTGTCTCTGCTCTCCTAAAGATAAATTTTGACTAACTTCAGCCAGGGGTATAGTGAAAAGTTAAACATATTCCTGCAAACTGGTAACTGGACAGAGAAGTGAGATCCTAATTTATGTCCCAGTGAGGAAAGGCAGAAGCCTGAGCTCAGCAGTTATGATACTTGCTCTGTTCCCTGTTCCAGTTGGCTTGAATGAGCTCAGGGCCAACCAAAACCAAGCCCACTGTGGCTGATGGACGAGTGAAGGAGCTGTGGGTGGTTTGAGGGGTGTATGATGAGGAGATAAGAATGTGGGTATACGGAAGCTGAGATTTTTGTGGTGCAATAGTGCAGTTCCAGCCTGCATCTTCCAGAGTAGAGAGATTTAGAATAGGTATTAGGAAGAAATGCTTTTCTGTAAGAGTGGTGAGGCATTGGCACAGGTTGCCCAGAGAAGTCATGGATGCCCAATCCCTGGAGACATTCAAGGCCAGGTTGGATGGGGCTTTGAGCAACCAGATCCAAGGGGAGGTGTCCGTGCCCATGGCAGGGGGGGTGGAACTAGATAATCTTTAAGGTCCCTTCCAACCCAAATCATTCTATGATTCTTTGATAATCTATGAAGGGTGGGTTATTTGGGTTTTGCAGAAATGGGAAAGTGTACTAGTTCATATTATTTTCTTAAATGCTTATTCCTAAAATATATGAAATAAAACTAAATCTCAATTTATTTTTGTGTGTATTAATGTGTGATGATATGATGCTATCTCAATAGATGTGCCAGAGGGAAAAAGCCCACCCAAACACAAACTGACTTGTTCTAGGTATTTTTGACTCAAACTTAAGGAAGAGAAAAATAACCCAAACCACGTAAAAAGACTGGAAGCTAGTGATGATCCTTTAAGTTGGGTGAAATCTTGGAAAGATCTTTTTCTCTGACTTCTCCAGGGCTGAATGGTAACATCTGCTTTGTCCAGGGAAGTGGTGGGGGCCCCGTTCCTAGAAACACTGAAGGTCATATTGGATGGAACTCTGAGTAACCTGATGTACTGAAAGACGTACCAGTACCTGCAAGCAGGTTGGACTGGATGACCTGTTACGGTCCTTTCCAACTGAAAACATTTTGTGATTCTATGATTAACTAAACTTGACTCTAAGTAGAGGATTATCCCTTGCTGTTTTTTCCATGCTATTAGCTTTAGTGATCAGTAACACCATTTCTTTACTCTCTACTTCCCTCCCCAGCTGACAAAACTTTCATTGTGAGCTATTACATAGTGGTAGGTAGTTTGGAAAAGTGAAAAGAAATTGGATGAATGTGGGATAATCCTTCCTAGTTCCACGAAGCAGTTGTCTTACGACCAGTATTTCTCAGCCAAAAATTTCAGTCGGCTATTATGGTATATAATTTCATCATCTTTAGATCCATTTATTATTTTGAGCACTTTATGTATTTTTATAAGCTTACAGACTTTTAAAAAAGAAAATTAATTTACCTAATGTGGAGGCCAAGGTTAATGGTCTCAGATTTACTCAATTGCATTAAAATCCTTAAAACAATATGATGTTTGAAATCCTCTGGTGAAGAACATAGTTTAAGCAACAAATTGCTGACTGGACTTGTGTGTAGTACTTCAGCAAATACACAATGGAGTTCTTTTATCATACTGGCATGAATACAGTTTGCTTCTCAGATCTCATTGACCGACACTTTTAAGATAGGTTTCTATAATTCGTGTCTCACAAAGGATGGCCTGCTGTAAGTTCACCTGGAGTGAAATTTGATAGAAGTAGTTCATTTGGCTTTCTTGCTAATTCTTTGTTTCCTTGGAACTTTCATTTCCACCCAGACCATAAGTCAGCATCATCAGTTCTATGCAGTCCTGTTAAAAAAAAAACAACAACCTTTGATACTCTCCTATATTTACTCTGAATGTCTAATGTCATCTTTTAATACATTTGCAGTATTTCCTTCAATCTTTTTATACCTGTATCCTATTCTTCTGTGTTTCCAAAGTTCCAAGTTCTGTAACTTCGATCAGGGAGTGAAGTGATAGGACAGAGTGTAGCAGTTCTAAGCTGAAAGAGGGGAGATTTAGCTTAGACATTAGGAAGAATTTTTTTCCTGTGAGAGTGGTGAGACACTGGCACAGATTGCCCAGAGAAGTCATGGATGGCCTGTCACTGGAGGTGTTCAACACCAGATTGGATAGGGTTTTGAGCACCCTCATCCAGTGGAAGGTGTCCCTGCCAGGTTGGAACTGGATGATCTTTAAGGTCCCTTCATCACAAACAATTCTATGATTCTATTTTTTTACTTGAAAGTTTCTCTGGAGAATTAACTTAAAAATTATGAGGAAAAATTATTTCCCCTGCACGTCTTTTGTGTGTACACGTCTGTTGTGGTGTTTGAAGAGAATTAAATAAATGCAAAGAATTTTCACTGCACAGTCGAAGAGTTTGTATTCTGGAATTTTCAGTGTTAGTGATGGAGTTTAGTCCTGAAAGGCTGCTGCCTTTATGTGTCCTTTATATTTATGGCATAAATTGTTTTATTTACAAAATGTGGTTCTTCTCCCAAAAGATATTCCACAATGCTTGAATGTTATTTCACAGAATTGCTTGACTTTGCCATAGGATGAAGAAATTCCTTCCATGTTGAATGTTGTAAACATAGTTTACACTGGAAGTGGAAGTCTCTCCTCCTGGTCATAGCTTCTTACCTACTGGAGAGGCAGAACTTACTGTGTCTTTACAGGTCTTGTCCCACTCTCCCAATGATGAGATTGAAGCCAGACTTTATTTCCCTGTTCTATTTAATTCCTTGCTGGAACAGGATAGCTACTGACTCCAATATTGCCCTTGCAGTTTCTTTCTTTCTTGTGAACTGTTAAGGAAGAGAGTTTCTAATAGGAGCTATGGGTCCTTAGCTGTTCTGAATTCTTGAGTTTTGACATGTTTGCTTCAGGCGCTCAGCTACCTTCATGCATTCTTCTCTGTATTCAGTATTCATTGGGGTTTTACCCAAAGAGTGTGAAAACTCTTAAAATATATATTAAAAAAGCCTTCTCACCCACTTTTTCTTTTTACTCTTGCTCAGAGACATACTACTGTCCCAATGCAGTGCTTCCTTGTCATTTAGCGCATGATTGCATGTGACATTGCTATCGCTTTTGTGACTGGAACATTAACCTCCTGTGCTTGTCCTTTCAGTGTTCCCGTCTCAAGGTTTTGCAGGGTTGCAGCACAGTTCCTTCTGCATATGCTCTGAAAATGATGTCTTGATTTTTGGAAGAGTTGTATTGTGAATCAGAGAGCCACCTTCTAGAGTAGAGCAGTTCTTAAACTCTTGCCCCTCTCAAGTTTAATTGCCTTTGGAATGGCTGAAAACTTTGAGTTTCATTGCAATTTATTTTACAATAGGATAAATATACTTGGTTGCCTGGGACATAGGACTGTTTCTTACTTAGTTTGAATATGTGTATTATTTGAAGGATGCCTCAGATGACTTTCATCTTACCAACTTATTCTTCTCTCTTCTCCGTAAGAGAGCTTCTGATTTCATATTTACTCTCCAATTAATACTGCCAATGGGTTCTGATTCTGACATCAAATACAAGTTACTTTTTCCCTTCTTATTGGTTCTGATAGCAATTATGTGGGATAAGATGATCCATAATCTTTGCTGGATGGATATAGTACTTTATACTATAATTCACAATGACAGGTCACCTAATTTTGTTATATGTGCATTTAAATTTCAAAATCGTTGATAGCTGAAGCTAAATGGTGGTCATGCTTAAGACAGAGATATTTCTCTGTTCATAATTGGCTTCTTATAGGAAGTCTCGAATTTCACAGTACACTGAAGAAGCATTATTGCAGCTGTATGATTTTATTTGGCATTTTGATATCTGCTTCTGAGATTTTTCTGTGTGCATTAAATTAGCAGATGTGACACCCATCTACAAGAAGGACTGAAAGGAGGATCTGGGGAACTAGAGGCCTGTCAGCCTGACCGCAGTGCTGGGGAAGGTTATAGTGTAGATCATCTTGAGTGTGTCATGCAGTGCGTACATGATAACGAGGGGATGAGACGCAGCCAGCATAAGCCCTGCTTGGGCAACATAGTCTCCTTCTATGACACACTTAGTGGATGAGGGAAGGCCTGTGGATATTGTCTAGGTAGGTTTTAGTAAAGCATTTGCCAACATTTCCCACAGAGTTCTCCTGGAGAAACTGGCTGTTCATGGCTTGGGCAGACATACTCTACATGGGGTAAAAAAGTGGTTTAATGGCTGCACACAGAGGGTTGTGGTGAATGGAGTTAAATCCAGTTTGTCTGGTCACAAGTGGTATTACCCAGGTCTCAGTATCGGGTCCAGTGTTAATAACTTTATCAATGAGCTGGATGAGGGGATCTGGTGCAATCTTTCAGGAAGCATGCAGGTGACACCAAGTTGTGTGGGAGTGCTGACTTGCTCAAGGGCAGGAAGGTTCTGGATCTGGACCTGCTGGATCAATGCGTGAAGGCCAACTGTGTGGGGTTCAACAATGTTCAGTGCTGCTTTCTGCACTTCAGCCACAACAACCCCATGCAACGATACAACTTTGAGAAGAGTGGCTGGAAAGCTGCCTGGTGGAAAAGGATGTGGGGGCGTTGGTCAGCAGTGTCTGAACATGAGTTGGTAATGTGCCCGAGTGCCCAAGAAGGCCAACAGTATCCTGGCTTGTATCAGAAACAGCACGGCTAGCAGGAGTAGGGAAGTGATTGTCCCCCTTTACTCAGAGCTGGTGGGGCCATACTTTGTATCCTGAGTTTGGTTTTGGGCCCCTCACTATAACAAAGACATTGGGTGCTGGAGTGTGTCTGGAGAGGAGCAATGAAACTGGTGAAGGGACTGGAGAACAAGCGTTATCAGAGGCGTCTGAGGGAACTGGTGCTGTTTAGCCTGGAGGAGGCTGAGGGGAGACCTTATCACAGTCTACAACTACCCAAAAAGAGGTTGTAGTGAGGTGGGTGTTGGTCCCTTATCCAAAGTGACGGGTGATGGGATGAGAGGAAAAGACCTCTAGGTGTGCCATGGGAGGTTTAGGCTGCATATTGAGAAGAACTTCTTCACTGAAAGGTTTATCAAGCACTGGAACAGTCTGCCTAAGGCAGTGATGGAGTCACCGTTGCTGGAGATAGTTAAAAGACATTTAGAGGCGGTGGCATTTAGGGTTGTGGTGTAGTGGAGCACCTGTCAGTGTCAGATTTATATGATGATCTCAAGGGTCTTTGCCAACCTAAATGATTCTGTGATATTTTAATCACTCAGTGCTGCTATTTGTACTTGGTTTCATGTGGGACAAAATTTATACATAAGAATAAAAATTGACAATAAAGTTTCTTCTCTGTGGTTTGTCAGTATTGTTTCCTAAGGTTACCAGAAATGCAGTTAGTTTATATATACTAAATGCCTCTGGAGGAATTTGAACTTGAGGGACAGTAGTTGACAAATGTAAGGGTTTTCTGTGAGAGGTGTCTGTGTTTGCCTTTCTTGTAGAAGGTACAGAGATGCCTGTTTTAGAGTAGTTAGTATAATGGAGAGGTACTTCAATTGCCAGCTTGCATTGGTCTGTAGACAAACCAGGTATCCTAGTAAACAGACTTGCTTCATAGCAAGGGACAAGGATTAAATTTTGCTTGTATATGTATAGAATCATAAAATGGTTTGGGTTGGAAGGCATCTTAAAGATCATCCAGTTCCACCCCCCCCGCCATGGGGGTTTGCTAATTGTTCCTTAAAAAGAGAATGTCAAGATAATAAGAAATAATAAAACTGTTTCATGGAAATGGTCAAAACACTGTAAAAACATTTGTGGCTTTTTCCACAGCAGTGAATCTGAAAGCTGCAGGTGATCAAATGAGATGAGGCTTAAGATTGTGCAGGTTGTAATTGTCATGGAGCTTCTTCTCTTTAGGAAGTTATGCTTCTGCCTGATTTTCGTAAAACAAATAATTGTAGTTATTAAAAAAAAGTTATTTTTAGTTCTATAGTAAGGTACTCTTATAATTGGAGTAGGGTATAAAACATATGCATGTGAATTCTTGTCTGTTTTTGCATGTGTATTTATGTTTACTTATAAATAATAATTATGATATATGTATAATAATTCTGAGATATTTATTTAAATTGTGCTATTCTTTTTTCCTTCCATCTAAACAGTACTCGGCAATGCCATCTGCTTCTTGATGTCTTCAATTCTACAGAACATGAGTTGACAATCAGTGCTAGGAATAATGAAGATTTAATTCTGCATGCGGGGGAATGTCAGCGGTAAGTGCTTGCAGTATCAAAAGGGCTTTGGTTTTCATGCTAGTATTTATTTGTACGCAGTTGATGATGTTTGGGGCCTGGTTTTCTTTTTAAACGTCATTCTTATATCAAAGAATGTATGAGTTTTACTTTCTTTAAGGTTGACACTGAATTCTAGCAATATCTCAGGTGAATTTGTTTCGACTATGAGTCTGGTAGTGCTTAAATGATCAAAATACAAAATAGTTGGCTCTGTGGTCTACAACTCTTTTAACTTGCTTTTGTAGAATGATTTAATATAATCTTCATGTCCTTCGAACATAATTCTGTTGTTTAAACCTGATCTCCTTTCCCAGTTTTAAATAGTCTTTTCCTTATGTGGTTCTCCAGCCGTTTCATCAGTTTTTGTAGAAAGAAAACTGCAGGAATGAAAACTAGAATCATAGAATCATAGAATCACCAGGTTGGAAGAGACCCACTGGATCATCGAGTCCAACCATTCCTATCAAACACTAAACCATGTCCCTCAGGACCTCGTCCACCCGTGCCTTAAAAACCTCCAGGGAAGGTGAATCAACCACCTCCCTGGGTAGCCTGTTCCAGTG
>WAAB01001438.1:22098-52208 GCA_013389865.1 Piaya cayana | reverse complement strand
TTTACCACCACTCTCTGGGCCCGACCAGCCAACCAGTTTTCCACCCAGGCGAGTGTGTGCCTGTCCAGGCCGGAGGCTGACAGTTTCTGTAGCAGAATGCTGTGAGAAACTGTGTCAAAGGCTTTGCTGAAGTCCAGGAAGACCACATCCACAGCCTTTCCCTCGTCCAGCAACCGAGTCACTTTGTCATAGTAGGCGATAGGATGAAAAAGCAATCACAGTGTCTGAACTTGTTTATCGCAGTGATGTGACATTCAACAGGTTTTTCTGAAGTAGAGGAATACAGCAGACAGCTCTTCGAGGAGGATTGTATTATATATGTTAACAAAAAGCTGTTGCCACTAGCAGTGATTTTAATTTACTGGAAAACTTAGGTATGCTGATTATTGTGTTTCTTACTTGATTATCAAACCATTAAAATTAAATTTCGCGACAACCTTCATTTATGCGTAAATCGCTTCGTAATTTATGGTAATAAATGTTATCTCATTATGTGCCCCAGGATATCTCATTTCATCTCACATACCCTGCATTGCTTTTACATTCCTATTCTGTGCACAGCGTGTCTGGCATTCGGGAATGGCAAACATCATAGCCAGTTGAAGATTTGTCTGAGTAGATCAGTCCTCTCATCTGTCCTTGCGGTACAACACAATTGAGATGCTAAATTCTTCCATGTACATGAGACTCCACAGATGGTGGCTGTGGATGTAACATTTCTAGGTGTGGAGTTTTTGGATTGCTTTGGCCTTGGTGTGAGTATCATAGGGATTAAAGCTTGGGCCTGCCCAGGAATAGGTCTGGAGTGAGGAGTAAAGAAATGAAGATTAAAGAGGACCTGGGTAAGCACAAACTGGAAAAAGAGTCAAATGCTATTAGTCATGGAGGAGCTGTGAAGGACCTCTTAGTTGCTCTGGCATCTTCCACATCAGAGACAGTATCTTCTCTGCTAGATACTGGAATGAAATCTAACATTTGTTGAGAGCTGTATTTCCTTGAGAAATATAAGTAGCCCTGAAGCTTCTGGATAGGTTTGTCGCTGGTACAGGCCATCGTGAATAAAGAAGTTATTTTATTTGTAATTCAAATGGTAGAGGCTTTTGTCCAAAATTTACAAATTCTGACAGGTACTGCTCATGCATGAGCACGCTGGTGTGAAATAACAGGTGGAATTGTGGCCTTACTTTCATTTTAATTGTGAATTGCATTAGAAAAAACATGGAAAGAAAATACCGCAACATTCAAAAGTTAACACTCAGAAGTTAAGAAGTACCAAGCTTTCGCTGCTTTGGCAGATCCTGCCTTTTAGCAGCTTTCATGGAATCAATAAATGGTTTGTGTTGGAAGGGATCTTAAGATCATCTGGTTCCAGCCCCCCTGCCATGGGCTGGGACATCTTCCACTGGATCGTGTTGCTCAAAGCCTTATCCAACCTGACCTTGAACACCTCCAGGGATGGAGCATTGATAACTTCTTTGGGCAACCTGTGCCAGTGCCTCACCTCCTTCACAGGAAAAAAACTCTTCCTAATATCTCATCTAAATCTCCCCTCTTTCAGCTTATAACTGTTCCCCCTCACCCTATCCCGGCACTCCCTGTTAAAGAGCCCCTCCCCAGCTTTCCTGTAGACGAGGTTATAGGGTTAAATGGGTGAGTTTACTTAAACATATTATTTTAAATGTGTAATTTAGATCTCTTAAAGAACCACATCAAAGGTATTGGTGAAAATGCCTTTAATATGATATAAAAGTGCAACTTAAGAAGGTTCAGTAGCAAGATTCACTGTTACAGAATGGCACAATCATTTGAACAATGATTCCAAGGAATCAAGGCACAAAATCAGAGTTACCAGGGCAGAATATCAGAGTTAGGAAGGTGCAAACTTAAAGGTACCAAGGTAAAATCCAAGTTACAATACTACAAGGTTTTGCACAATATCAGTCATTTACCAGAGATCTGCTGTTGGTAAAAGGTCTCTGCCTCAAGGAGCAAGCTTGAGAAGCAATCAGGCTCTATGGGCGATCACCCCCATGCAGCCAGTCTGTTTAGCTGGGAGACTTCAATGAAGGTTTGCTTAAGCTGCCATATTTATGGAATGAACTGGTTTTCTTGTTGTCAAATTACGTGTGATGGGAAAGATGTGCATGTGACTTCTCATACCCCCAACTTTCTTTGTTCCTTGATAAATAAGTGTTGGAAAAGCCACCTTCTGGTAGCTGCATAATGGATTTTGCAAGCTCATGTGAGTTGATGCTCGCTGTGTCTCTGCTCCTTTGTGGGTTTTCAGGGAGCAGATTTAGACTAGATGAGTTATTGGCCCATTTATGGCTTGGGCTTTACCTCCTTTGGAGGCTGCACCAACCTACTGCTGGTTTTATCCAGGGGTCCAGTGCATCTGTTGCATCCAGATCCACTGGAGTGTTTCTTTTTATTTTTTTGATTTTAAGTCAGCAGAAGTATCTGTATTTTTCTTGGTAAGTGAACTGTTGTGTGTTTTCACCTATTTTTAGATACTTATTAAATTTGAATGACTCAAGAGTAACTAAAGAAACAAATTATCCTTTTTGCTTTTATACCTCTCAGTATGGTGTTTCTTTCATCCTTGGAAAGTAAAGCATGTGCGCCTACTATTAATGAGGGCCATTGACTACTGCTTAATTATTTTATTTAAATACATTGATTAATTGAGCTGTGAAGCCTGTGATGTGGTGTGCTGCGATTCCAGCAGTGTTTGTTAACAATGCACATGCAGACTGAAAATGTTTTGAAAGGATTCCTGTTCCAAAGGGTGTGAGAATTAAAAACTCTGCCCCTTTTAAAACCATGAGTTCCCTTAATAAATTTATTGCCTGTGCGTAAGTAAATCATGATTGTTATTTCTCATAGCTGCCAAGTCAGTGTTTAATTTGTGCGTTTGTTTATGACAGGGATGTTGTCTGCATGAGAGATTAATGATTTTTTTCCTTACATTGCTGTTACAGTTTGTTTTAAAGACAAAGCTGCTATGACTAACGCTTAGCATGCTGTCATCACAAGAAAATAAAATTTCACAGCAATTTCCCTGGGTCTTCATGTTAAATCCATGGCAAGCTGGAAGTTTCTGAGATAACTTCAGGTCAAATTAAAAAATATCAAAGGTTGTATTAACTAAAACATGAAGATACCTACTGTCTTCAGGGTAATAGTTTTTATTTTTTCTTTTATTTGACATTAGCTATATACACATTCAATTTTTTTTAAGGGTTGCCTTTTTTTAA
Source organism: Piaya cayana (assembly GCA_013389865.1). NCBI lineage: Eukaryota > Metazoa > Chordata > Aves > Cuculiformes > Coccyzidae > Piaya > Piaya cayana. The sequence goes on along the minus strand of WAAB01001438.1, from coordinate 48,951 downwards.
TTGCCAAGTAAATCTTTAAATATACTACATGATTTTGAGTGCGTAACTATTCCTTTCAAAAAAGAGAATGGAAAGGTCAAAGCACTTTGCAAATATTGGAGATGTTACTGGAAGAGTCTGCAAAAATTTTAGGCTAGTAAAATAAACAGAACAATTAAAAAAAGAGCAATAGAAGTAATAATAAAGAGAAATGTCAGTTTTGGGCTGCTTTATAGTTAGAGCACTCAAGGAATTCTTCCGCTGACAGGGGAGTGCTTCCTGTGAAAAGGTAGTTCAGATGATCTTTTGACGTCCTTTTCAACCTTGGCTGTTCTATGATTCTGACTCTTAGGTAAGATACAAAGGAGCAATGGGTGATCTTAGGGTGGCTGCAAGTCCTCAGTGCGAGTGTACTGCAAAAATGCAGCTGCAGTCTGAGAACAAGACAGGCAAATAGAAATAAGGAAGAAGTGAAAATGATGACATTCAGTTCTGGTCGCACATGTAGAAGACAGGAGATCAAATGATAGAAGATGCAGATCAGTGATGAAAATTATGCAGACATTGACTTTGGTTTGATAAGTGCAGTAAAATTTAAAAGTGATTATTAGTGTATTTTATGAAGTCAAGGGCAGAGAAGAGGTGTCTCTTAAAGGTGGAGGCAGGTGAGGACACCAAGAAAAATTGAGCTTTGAGCTGCTTGTGAATACAGCTAGAAACGAAGAGATTTCCAGATCTCAGACACCATTGGGTTGTTCAGAATCTCTCTCACAGGGAACTGGAGACAAAGAACCTCGTTGGTTCTAAGGTGCCCTCAGTAGAAGTGCTAAAGACGTGCCTGCAGTTGCCATGCTTTCCAACAGGAAGACATATTTGAGTGTTCTGTTCCTGTAATTGATGATCTAATTGATGATAGAACTCCAGAACTGAACACAGGTCTCACCTAGAGTATTGCATTCAGTTCTAGAGTCCTCCGTATAGGAAGGACGCGGATCTTTTAGAGTGAGTCCAGAGGAGGCCATGAAGATGATCAGAGGGCTGGAACACATCCCATATAAGGATAGGCTGAGAGAGTTGGGGTTGTTCAACCTGGAGAAGAGAAGTCTCCGGAGAGGCCTTATAGCAGCTTTCCAGTACCTGAAAGGGGCTACCGGAAAGCTGGAGGGGGGCTCTTTGTCAAGGAGTGCAGGGATAGGATGAGTGGGAAGGGTTTTAAGCTGAAACAGGGAAGATTTAGATGAGATATTAGGAAGAAATGTTTTCCTCTGTGTGTGGTGAGGCATTGGAACGGGTTGTCCAGAGAAGTTGTGGATGTCCCCTCCCTGGAGGAGTTCAAGACCAGGAACCTTGAACAGCCTGGTCTAGTGGGATATGTCCCTGCCTATGGCAGGGTGTTGAAAATGGGTGATCTTTAAGGTCCCTTCCAACACAAACCATCCCATGATTCTATGAAATGCCCTGGTAGGTTTTACAGCAACAAATATGTGGATAGACACCTGTTCCTTCCTATGTACCCTCTCTGATGCAGTATCTTTTTTTCTGAATATATAGTTATGCTGTATTTCTGTAGGCAATGTGCAAGAGTGATTTGCATGTGGGTTTAGCATTTCTTTTTCTGTCAGAAATACAGATATCTGAAACACAGATAAGCCTCCCTTATCTAATTGCTGGTATGGACAGTTTCCCTCTGGGAAGGCTTTCTCAGTTTCTTCTGTATAAGTTGTTTTTCCCCTTTCCCAGCTTCATTTGAAAGACTCAGATGTATTGATTATATCAACTGGAGGACGCTACACTGCATAGGCAACTGCTTTGTTATTATATGACTTCTCATAAGATAAGAATCTGCTTCTCTTCCCACTTCTTCCAAAGCAGGTGTAAGTGCCTTGGTTGTTTTCCCAAATCAGGGGTGACTAACTCGCCTGCATGGCAATTTTTCTGACCTCTCTGCGTATTGACTTGACCTCAAGAGACACAATTTGCGCTATTTCTAATATTTTGTGCATGCAGCCAGGGAAGTGGGAGGTTTGTGAGTGCTGGCCAAGTTTGTATCTGACAGGGTTTATTAAGTTTAATAGGGTACAGCATAAACAGGGTAGATAGGTTAGCCCTTATACAAAATATCATACAGTCATAGTACAAATATGCTATCCTAGTTTCAGATGGTCTATAAATCACTCAAACCCCAAAATAGTCATCTTAATTTTCCCCTAGAATCATAAGTAGACAGCAGGTTGTTGGAAGTGCAGGGTTCAAAAGCTATCACTTGAAAAAAGTCAGGTCTGAGAACTCAGATTTAGAAATTATTAGGGAAAAAAAAATCTTTTTTCTTAGAAAAAACAGACTTTTTCTTCCTTCATTTCTTCAGTACTTGGAAAAACATTTATGCAAATTTTGGATGCTAGGTACATTACTGGAAGCATTCAACAAAAGTACAGACCTCTTAATAACTGGCTGAAGTGCTAATACTTTGTTATTGGGTTTTTCATTTTTGTGCAAGATATATATAAGTAAAAGTAAGAATATTAGAAAATTCATAAGTGGAGCAACCAGCTAAATAGGAAAATTAAAGCTTCCTGAAGGAAGCCATAGTTGAAATAGCTTGTGCCCTGCTCTTAATTCATGCATATTCAAAGCAATTGATTTATATCGTGACTTTAGAAAAGTCACTTTTCAGCATTGATAGATGATGGAAAAAAGCAGAAAATGAAGGTGAACATTATCAATCTTTTACTGGGTGTTAGTCCCTTCATTAAAATGAAATAAAAGTATCAATATTCACAGGACAAAATGATTCCATGGAAAATTTGGAGCTTATGTTTTCTTTTTCTAGTGGACAATCTGAATATTGAAAGGAGAAAGAGAAATAGTATTAATCAACGTTTTTTTCTACCAATGTTTGTCAGTATTTCTGTGAGATGGAAATTTAATCAAAATTTCTGTTTTGTCTTACTAAGTGGTCAGCACAATGGTGTTAGGCTGTTGCTGTCTCTCTTCTTTTAGTAAAGTCGAAATTTGAAGCCTAGGAATATGAAATGAAATGATGATAAACAAGCACAAGGTAAAAAGTGGTGCCATACAGCTGAGCACAGACAAATAGGGAGATACATATCTAGAGCTCTACTAACATAGCTGTCACGACTCAAATTTCTGGACGACATGCTTTGGGGTGTAAATTCAAGGTAGGCTGCACACACTGTTATTCCAGAGGTTATTTCATAATTCTTTATTAAGTAGTCAAAGGTGGCACTGCCTAAAACACGATACGCAGGGGAGCTGTGCTGTGCTGCATGTCTGGATGAGACCTTATCGCTCTCTAGAATTACCTGAAAAGAAGGTGTAGTGGGTTCGGTGTTGTTCTCTTTTCCCAAGTAAGAAGTGGTAGGACGAGAACAAATGGACTCAAGTTGTGCCAGGGGAGGTTTAGGTTGGATATTAGAAAAAAATTCTTTCCAAAAGGGTTGTCAAGCATTGGAAGAGGCTACCTGAGGAAGTGGTGGAGCCTCCTTCCCTGGAGGCATTGGAAAGACATGTAGATGTTTCACTTCATGGCACTGTTTAGTAGGCACAGTACTTGTTGGCTGATGGTTGGACTGGATCATCTTAGAGGTCTTTTCCAACCTTAATGACTCTATGACACTATTCTGTGTGAGGAGTCAGGTATGGGTCTTTCTGGCCAGCTGCCCGGTTAGCGCTGCTTTGAGTTAGGGGTCTGGGCTGGATGATCTGCCGATGTCCTTTCCAGCCTACAGTATTCTTTGATTTGAAACTCTGCCTACTCATACACAAACTGGCTTATTCTTCCCAGAGCCAATAGTGGGCACATAACCATGTGAATTGGTTTCTCTGTCACTTTCTTTTGTCCTCTAAGACTTTCTGTCATCCCAGTGTTCTGTTCTGTCATTCTTCTCCTTTGTGCTTCACACTTCCCAACCCCCCCCGCCCAGGGATTAATTCCTTTCTTTAGCCATTCTTCCTTTATTTTTCTACTGTTACTGATGGCATTGTGCCGGTTCATGGTCTTGGCCTCCAGACCCATCTTTTACTTTAAGTAGGGTGTTATTGGGGTAACGGGCATTGGCACAATCATCTTTCATTGGTCTGATTAAGATGCATTAGTTTTTCTGTTCATTCTCACCTAAAACCTGGTGCCTTATATATTCATGTAACTGATGAAAAATTTCCTTAGAATTTATTTTTGTGATGAATTCCTCTAATACGTTATTTGGAGTCTTGGAAACAGGGAATGAGGGGCACGTGGATGTGTAGAATCTTTAAAGGTTTCACATGGTGAAGTTAACCGAATATTTTTATTCCATTTCCTACTTAACCATCATCTTTATTTTCAGGGAAAAAGCTACCTCAGACATTTCAGGACATTTTTATTCATGCTACCAGTAAGAGTGACCATTTGGGTGTAGGTACAGCTCTAGGCCACACTTGGTTTGATTGATATCTGTAGATAAATAGATTAATTTAACCTGCAGCACTATCTGTATTTAGGAGCACTTGCTGTGTTTTGTGGCTGTGGTGACACGGTGACTGCATTAATGGGATGAAAGAAGATTGTCTTGAGTGGCTGCCAGTTATGTCTGCTCTAATGGCCAAAGGATTGATTTAAGTTACACTCTGACGTTGCACTGATTTGGCTTTCTGCCTGCTTTCTGATGTTCTGTAAAAGATCATGATGGTACAGCGCAGACTTCCTGAAGTTGGAAATGAAAATACCCAGTTCCTACTAATTTATTTCAGATGATCAGAAGTATAATTAAAATAGCTGTTTTGTAAGTCTATACTTCAAAGAGAACAGTCATTTAGAATTAGTTCTTTAACAGCTTGAATTTATTTATCAGTCTTGACATCCATTTGCTTCGTTCTTCATTAACTGGAAACAAAAGCTAAAACAATAGCGATCTGCAAAGATGACTGGAAGAGGTTATGTAAATGCTGTAGTAGATAAAGTTGGCTTTTTATGACATTTTCATTTTGCAGTTGTAAAGGTGTCTCCAGAAGTTGATTTGGTGTCTTCTGTTTTCTATTTTGGTTTTTTTTTCTCCTGATGCTACTACACTACCTGGGATCATCGGCAAAAAACTGAAGCCTTCTTTGGAGTAATGCAAGGATTTTTTAGTTCTAAATTAAAATAACTAAAACAATATTCTGCTAAGTTGGAATACAATGTATGATTTTCCCTACATGGGTGTATAATCTTGGCAGGGCATGGGGTGATGTTAAATCCATAATCTTTCCTCTTTGACCACTTTGTCTTTCCATGCTAGCCCACTCTTTCAACTCTTTCAAAAATGCATCCCGCTTCTAATTTGTTTTCTCAGTTGATCGCTGGAATAAAAATGAATTCTGCCGTAGCTTTGGATTTTTAAATAGACATTTTCAAAGAATAATAGAAGTTCTCAAACAAGATCATGGGACTTGTTTAATTTTCTGGCACTCAGAAGATTGTTACTGTTCCTTGAGGGAGAGGAACTCTTAATCTGAATCCTATAGTACTTTGATTTCTGTCTAATGTGCTAGGTGTATTTAAAACCTCCATATATGTACTTTATAATTACTCTTTGTCTTACATAGTGCTTTCGGGCTATGAAAGATCGCAATGTTATGGAAAGATTCTGGATTTAATATGTTGAATCAGAAATAAGTACCCTCAGGGAAGAGAGTGACTTGTAATAAAGAAGGTTAATTACAGGTTTATTTCAGTGTGGTTTTTTGTTTTCATTTTTTTTGGTGTAGATTTGCATTGGGTAAGTGTGCAGAATAGGGAAAGATTAAGTACAGTTTTATGCAGGGAAGCTGTAGCTCATAAATCCATTGAAGTTCTGTTAAGGAGCTAAGAAGCTTTGGATAAGGAGGATCTAATTAATATAATTATTGACGTATGACTGAGTTCCCCACCAAAGGCTAACAGAGAAGCCAAGCTGGTGTAGAATAATAAGGGAAAATTATTAATTATTTAAGAGAAAGGTGAGAGAAGAATAAATAATCACTTGAAGAAATCGAGTCATTATTGGGGCCCTTCTGGAATTTGGGCTGGGCCTTGAGCTGCTCAGCTGCTTTGGAAAGTGTGTGGGAAAAGGAGTGAACAGGGGGCTGGGAAGGTCACTGATAGTAAATCTGGGCTGTAAAGGGGGAATCTGACTGCGAGGAATTACAGAAGGACAAGGGGATGAATTGGAAGGTAAACTTCAGTCTTAATAAATCCAAAGTGATGAACAGGGTGCAAAAAAATGTCCAAACTCTAAATAGCAAATTATGATCCCAGAGCTGTCTTTCACCTCTAAGGAACTGAATGCAGGATTTAGTACAGCTATGAAAATGCTGCCCATGGCTCAATAGTAGTTGAATACAAAACAATTGTCTTTTTGAGCAGACGTGCTGTATCAGCTCAGGGAAGGACTTCTTCTCTTCAGTGGTATGATGTCATCAAGTGAGAAGTTGATACTCAACAACATTGAAGTTGAAAAGGAAGTGCTAGGAGGAAAATATTTGTAAAACAGAGGCTGATGCGAGAACACAATGTGGATACTGTTACAGTTGAGGGAGAAGAAAAGAGCAAGGATGCATTGTAAATGGAAGAATTAATTATAAAACTCTTTCTGAGATGATTAGTAGTATATTATTTTCCTTTCAATTTTACGGGATTAAAGTTTTGCTGTCAGGTATAGCTGTTGGTAAGGTGGGTAAATGGAAACCTTTTTTTTTGATTCTGATCTTCCCTAACTGAATTATTTACTTCTTGCTGAAGGTAATGATATTGTCTGCAGGTCTCTTCCCATATTTTGACCTGGGCTATTTTTTTGAGTATTCCCATGTATGCAGTTGGTGCAGAATTTGTCCTGTGGAGTGCAGCTTAAAGGAGAGGTGTTGGTAATGGTTTGGAATCTTTTTATATTGGATGATTTGGGGATGGAATAGAGATTTTCTCACCAATAATGGGTGCTCTTTGAGTTTTTTTCAAATGCCGTAAGGTATTTCTCTTTTCCCCAGTTGCTCATTCTCCTCTTATTTGCAGTCTTCTTTCCCAAGACTTGTGCTGTTGCTAATCAACTAATTGTGGGTCTCTCCTATACATGAGGTGGGAAGGCAGTGAACAAGCAGGAATAGCAAATTGCTTTAATATTAAAAAAAATTGAACATTTGAAATATTAAATTAAAAATTATGGTCTGGATAAATTCAGGTGTGTATTGAAGCCAGATATATTCAGGATAACAGTATCATAGAGTGATTTGAGTTTGAAGAGACCTGAAAGACACCTCCCACTGGAGGCTGAAAGCCTTATCCAATCTGGGCTTGAACACCTCCAGGGACGGGCCATCCATGACTCCTCTTGGTAGCCTGTGCCAGTGCCTCACCACCCTCACAGCAAAAGAAGTTCTTCCTAATATCTACTCTAAATCTCTCCTCTTTCAGCTTAAACCCATCCCCCTTGTCCTATCCCTTCACTCCCTGACAAAGGTCCCCTCCCCAGCTTTCCTGTAGCCCCTTTTAAGTACTGGAAGGCTGCTAGAAGATCCTCCTGGAGCCTTCTGTTCTCTAGGCTGAACAACCTCAACCCTCTCAGCATGTCCTTACATGGAAGGTGCTTTAGCCCTCTAATCATTTCTGTAGCTTCCTCTGGACTTTCTTTAACAGATTTGTTTCTGTCCTCTGCTGAAGACTGCAGAAATGAGAGCAGTACTGCAGGCGAGGTCTCATGACAGCAGAGTAGAAGGACAGGTTTGTAAGGCTACATGCTTTTAAATACAATTAAAATAGTTTTACCTCTTTGCTGTACAAATCTCCAGAAACTAATCTTGTTTTGAAAAGAAACTTCTGAATCATTGCTTGCGTGAGGAAATCTTTCTCCCTAAATCACTCCTGCTATAACAGTTTACTAGGTCATCTGTATTTTTCCTCAAGTGTTTATTCATTGTCTTCTTTTTGAGTTCAAACTGAAATAAATGTCAGCTCCACAGAACACATGGCAGACTATTAATTCTGTTAATAGTTGCTGTGAAATGTGTGGTAAAATCCCAGACATGGATGTGTCTCAGCTAAAACGTTTCCCTTTGACAAATGAGTGGCTAACACGTAAATTGTTCACACTGATCACCAAAGTTTCCTTTTAGGGTTGCTTCATCAGGGCGTCTTTGCTCTCAACCACATTTTTTACACCAAAATGGTGTTAATGAGTTGTGCATTTCCCAATGAGTTGTTGGAGCTTTTGCAGATTCAAGGAGATCTAGCACTTCCTAATACCAGCGTGAAAGCTTGGCTGCTAAGTTGCTAAGACCACATTTAACCTATTTAAATCACAAGCTGCCATTGATCTGCTTTTATTTGCAGTGTGTTCTGCTAAATGCTTTGGTTTTAGGAGATGTATTATTTAAAGAAAGATTTTAGTATTCCATTTGCAATGTTCTAAACGAGAGAAGCTGCCTCTTTGGGATTGATAAAGGTAACAAAATACACTTTGTTTATAACTTATTGATAATAATTTTTGAGCTCATAAAGAGGATCATTCTACTGGGATTCTTCTACGGCATGAAGATTCAGTTCGGTATGAACAAAATCAAACTTGATCAAAACAAAACTTAATGTTGTCTGAGGAGAAAGTTTTAGCAAACTGTATCCTCCTCAACACTGGGGGTAGAAGCAGAATGACACTGTATAAATGAGGTGTATCCCTGTGCTTCTGGCATAGCTGAATTACCACTTTCAGCTGACCTGAATTTTGAGAATTGTAGTAGTTTTGAACAAATCTTTCCATTCATGTGTGTATTTTGAAATTGTACAAACATAGAATGGTTTGAATTATAAGGTATATTTAAAGGTCAGATAGTCCAGCCCCCTGCCATGGGTATGGACATCTTCCACTAGATTGAATTGCTCAAAGCTCCATCCAACCTGACCTTGAGCCCTTCCACTGGCAGGGCAACCTGTTCCAGTGTCTTGCCAGCCTTATTATAATAAATTTCTTTCTTTTGTCCAGTCTAAATCTACCATCTTTCAGTTGCCCTTGTCTTATCTCTACAGGCCTTTGTGAAAAATCTCTTTGTCTTTAAGCCAGCATTAAGCCCACGATAAGGGCTCGCTGGACTCAGCTCTTCTCCAGACTGAACAACCCCAACTCTCTCAGCCTTTCTTCACAGGAGAGATGTTCCAGCCCTCGGATCATTTATTTTGCAAGAGTCGGCAAACTATGGATACTGTCTGTAACTCTAACCTGTTCAGTTTGAATGAAGCTTACACTGGGGTCTTAACAGTTCAGGACTGAAGAAGGGAAAGAGAATGCAAAATTAGAAAAATAATAGTAAAGCTACTTGTGTAGCAGTTTACTTTCTTGCTGCCCCTTGGAAAAAGGGGGCAGGGAAGAAAACAGTGTCTCTAAATAGCCTGTCAGGCTGCTGCTGCATCTACTTCCTTGTGTGACAGATACTGCATTTCTCATTAATGGTACCTTGTGAGTGCCTGTGGTTGCCATAGTAACTATCTCCGAGCCTTATACCTTAAATTTATCCTGACAAAGGTTATTGTGGCAATTCTTACTAATTGGCATTTTTTGCTGCTGCTATTTTTAACTCATCCCCTCCTCCTCTATTTAAGTTACAGATCCTAAATGGAATGAATTGGCAGAACGGTTATGGGTGAGAAAATGCTTTACAGGGCAGGACTAATTGGCAACAAAACTCTACATTTTGTTCGTTAGTGCTTGGTCAGAAATATCAAGATCATAACTTTCAGTGCTAACTAAAATGCTATCTGTTTTTGTCCTTCAGATGTTTTGATATGAAATAATAGAGATGCTCTTGAAACATGGTTTTGGTTCACACAGGCTGCTACTATTGTTTATTACCAAGTATCTGTCACACTGTTTATTACCAGACATTACTACCAGCAGAGATACCAGGAAATAAGCCATATCCCGAAGACCTGAAAAGCTAATTTAAAGTAAGTCTCTGATAAACAGAAGATTGCACAATAAGGAGAGTGAGCCTTGTGCTATATTAGCTCCTGGGACAGGTGCTATATTAGTACAAATGCAGTTACGTGGCATGTGCTGGTACAGCAGGTTGAATTAAAAGGTTATACATAGGCTGATGATATCATCGTTTAATTTCCTGTAGGTGTTTTAGAGGACTGCTGCTACAACATTTCCAGTGGCTGAGACTCTTGGATTTAATTGCTTGATTGTCCTGAGTTAAATTTTTCAGGCTTCAGACTGAGACAGCAAAAGAGTGACTTGATGAGCAGTCCCAGAGTGTTCATTAAATGGGTGCAGTGCAGCAGAGGAAAAAAAAAGTTACAGCTGGAGTGGGGGGGGGAGGACTGTCAAGCACTGTAACTTTTGATAGCGTGGTCTGCTGAACAGTAAGAAATGGGATTGCAGCTATGCTAAGGTACAAAATGTAGCTGTAAAGAAGGCAGTGTGATAGGAGTAAATCAAACCATGCTATTAGAGGAAGGAAAAGGGCAGAGAGTTCCCAACCTTTCAGTAAGGTGAAGGATATAGATGCACACTCAACCCTCAGTTTTACACTCGGGCGGTTTCTTGTGTGGCAGAGGTCACCCAGAGGTGCACCCAGCAGTCATTTGATGCTGTGCTTTCTCTTCAAACGTTTAAGAAGAACCGTTAAAACTTCATAAACTTTAAACATTGAACTTTCACATTTTAATGTATTTATTTCAGTCCTGACGTAGATCAGCATTGAAGTTTGGGGCACGGAAAAGTTAAAAGCCCTAAGAAATGTTTATCCACAGTTGACGACTTCTGAACTGTAAAGGATAATGAATTCAGTTGCTTTGAAGGAGGAGTACATACACTAGGACTTCTTAGAACAGTTTGATTTTCTTTCCATGCTTTGTCAGAAGGAATTTACAAGAACTGTAAATTCACGTCTGGGAATGGAAATATACTACAAGAGCTAGAAAGATCCCAGTGGAAATCATGTGGGGAAAATGGGAGAACTAGGAATTTTATGCCTCCTCAAGGTATATGCAGGGGTATGTTTCATTCAGCATTTTTTTTTTTCTGGTGTATAATTTTGACCAGTAGCCTCGTTATCTATGTAAACACCATAGGTGGTTTCTGCATCTTTTATTCTCCTCCTTCAGCTTGAAGGATAAGATGGAGGACAACTCTTTGCTAAGCAGGTGGAGAGGCTTTATATCTTAATAAGTCTGCCTTTCCTATAATTAAAATTAAGGTAAAAGAGCTTTGTGGGATATGAAATCGGTGTTTTGTTGCTCTGGAGCAAGTTCAGCCTGCTTTTGTGGAAACCTCATTCTTCTTATGTATTTGGTGCTCATAAATAATACATAACAATATATTAATATTAGCATAAAATAATAATTATTTTTAGCATACCTTATAGTAGCCTTCCAGTACTTCAAGTGATCCTGCAAGAAGAATGGGGAGGGGGTCTTTATCAGGGAATGCAGTAAGAGAAAGAGAGGTTATGGTTTCAAGCTGGAAGAGGGGAGATTTAGATTAGATATTAGGAAGAATGTTTTTCCTGTGAGGGTTCTGAGGTGCTGGAACAGATTGCCAAGAGAAGTTGTGGATGCCCCCTCCCTGGAGGTGTTCAAGGCCAGATTGGCTGAGGCTTTGAGCAAGATGATCCAGCAGCAGGTGTCCCTGCCAATGGCAAGTGGGGTTGGAACTGGATGATCTTTAAGGTCCCTTCCAACCCCAGCCATTCTTTGATTGTTTTATATATGTAAAATATGCATAATATAATTCCATATATATGTGACTGTGTATGCATTTAAAAACTGTCAAGATTTTCCTAGATTCTTCCCTTGGTACGTCTGAACTGGAACAGAATTCAGTACAGGTATTTGCTTATTTTTGGAAACTTCAGTGATTTAATGTAACAGGTAGTGAACTGGAATAAAGTCTGCCTTCCATGTTTTTTCTTCTGTATGCTTAAGCATGCTATAAAAGAGGTGTATGTTGTGATTCTGAGAGACAGGAGTGGTAAATGATTTTCTGGCTGTCACCGAGCAGGAAAGTGCCAAGAGCAGAAACACAATCTGGGTTTGCTGTAGTCATTGCTGTTGAGTACTGAATTCACTGCCCTGGCAGAATGTGTACTGCATGCCTGAAGATAGACATGTATGCAGTCAAACCAAGAGCTCGGACGTGTGAAGAGCAGTTTGAAGATTTCCAGAAGTTTTTACTTTAAATACATCAACAGTAGTGTTCTGAAGAATAAATAATGATTAACGCAGCACTGATAACGACAAATCTTTTTTACCTGTGGTCAGTTCTGGAAATGCCAAAGCCCTGTTGGAAATCTAAACGTAAATATAGACTGAAGAATACAGCATTCACATGCTGCTATAAATTTTTTCAAGCTGTTGAGGTATTTAAATTCAAATGTTATATAGCAAATTGCACTCATTTGCTGCATAGAAGAATTTTTAGCTGAACACCTACTGAGGAGTTTTTCTTCTCTTGACTTTTCTGTTGTGCTGACCATTAACTATAATTTTTGTTCCATCTCTCATCAGCAATTTTATATCTTTGTTTTGTTTATAAATTCAGTGAGATTGGAATGTCTGTTTCCTCTGTGTGTGTTCTCCCTGGCACAAAGCAATTCTGATCAGTTGCTAGGATTTATACTTGCTGCTGCAGGAACTACAGAAGGTTAAGGAACAAGACAAAATTATGGGGAAAAAAAAGAGAAAATATTAATCTAAGTTGCAGCAGTGAATACATCATAGATACTAATTTTATTGTTTTAGGGGAAAGTATAAAAATTATTTTTGATACTGTGGTAGACTATATTACATTGTACTGAATTATGAACTCACTGTTTTATTCTTCATAAAATACTGGTTCTGTCCTAAAACCACTACAGTCAGTGCTTTGTGCAATGCCGTAGAAGAGGAAAATAACAGAAACAAGAAACTATTTGAAATAACATGACTGAATTCGAACCGATACCAAACAGGTAGCATAGTCCTAGGATACTTGCTGTTTTCTTGATTACGTATGTGNCTTGCCATCAGAAATGATGAGGCCAGTGGGAGAATGGAAGTGATCATATTTGATACTGGTGAGGCCACACCTTGAATACTGTGTTCTGTTTTGGGCCCCTTGCTACAAGAAAGACATTGAGGGGCTGGTGTGCATCCAGAAGAGGGCAATGAAGCTGGTGAAGGGTCTAGAGTATGGGGGGTTATGAAGAGTCACTGAGGGAACTGGCAATTTTTAGCTTGAAGAAGAGGAGGCTGAGAGGCAACCTAAACCAGAGGCAACCTGAGAGGCTCTCTACAAATATGTTAAAGGAGATTGTAATCATAGAATCACAGAACCACCAGGTTGGAAGAGACCTCTTGGATCATTGAGTCAATCATTAAGTGATGAGATGGGTGTTGTAGTGAGATTGTAGTGCTGGTCTCTTCTCCAAAACAGCAAGTGATAAGGCCTGAAGTTGTGCCAGGGGAGGTTTAGATTGGATACCTGGGATTTTTTTTTTTTACTGAAAGCGTGGTGAAGTATTGGAACAGGCTGCCAAGGGAAGTAGTTGAGTCGCCATCCACTGAAATATTTAAATGATGGTATAAAACTGGCTTTCAAGGACATGGTTTAGTGATGAACTTGGCAGTTTTAAGTTTATGCATATGGACACTATGATTTTGTTTTCATTACCAGAACATGGAATTGAGTGCTTATGGTGAAGGTCGGTGCCCTGTCTGACCTTTCCAAGCACCCTTTTTGAATCTGATTTTCTAACAAAACAAGTTGGATGCAATTATTTTTCTGTTCTGTCACTGATGAGTCTTGAATTCAACATAAACTGAAGACTAGAGGTCTTGAAGATAGATATAATTCTTTAAAGTTCTGTCAAAATCATTGATGAGTAGAGAGGAAAGTGGAAAATCACTGCCCCTGTTCTAAGAAAGACAGGCAGAATTTGGTAAATGTATATTTAATTTGTCAACTGGAGCTTTGTGATGGTTTGACAGGGAAGATGGAGAAACCAAACTTGAGGTTAGAGGATGAAGAAGACCACAAATCCATATGAAAGAGACTTATTCTTACTGCTTATGAATAAGTACTTTGCGTAAACGTAGTATTCTGTAAAATTTCTCAGAGGGAAATACTTTCTGTGCTTCTGCTTTACTTTTGTTAAAAGGGATTCTGAGTTTTTATCTCTGCCTGGGGTAACTCGATATATTGTCTTTAAGGAATATAGTAATGTGACAAAGAACAGAATCCTAGTATTAAGTATACACTTTCTGTTAAGGACTGAGTTTTCCAAGACATGATTCTTTTAAACTGCTGTGTGCCTTCTGCTCCCGTGTCTTTGAAGAGCAGTTTTAGAAGTTCCAGCATTTATCACCACTTCTGATGAGACTCAGTCCTGAATGATGAGAAGACTAGGAAGGTTCCCCACACAGCAGCTGATACGTGAGTTGTGTAGGATGCTGAAAGTCCTCCCTTAACTGAGAACAATCCAGGAAATTTAGTACCCCCCAAATATTATTCCCTCTGGGGTCCAACCTAGTGACTTTTTGCCCCTTATTTTTCAAATCTCTCTCTTTTAAAAATATTTCAAAGAGATATTTTTCATTTCATGCATCTGCTTTGATTTTTTTTTTGCTTTTCAAAAGTAAAAAATAGATCCAGTATTATATTCAGTTTATTTGAGTTGTTCTTTATCATGTTTAAAGATGGATTTGTTGATGTTGTTCGCTGGATATGAATTCTACCCAACCTAAATTCAGAAAATTTAGTAGAATATTTCCCTTGCTTAAATGGTGTCATTTTTCCTATCTCATTCATGGGTTTTCTTTACACTAGCAAAGACACCTCACTGCTTTTGAATATCTAATGAGATTTTTTTTTGTGATCAAATTTTCTTAAAATCTGTATTGGCATTTCCATTTTTATTGTTGCAGTCTCTGAAATTCACTTTAATCCATTCTGTTCCGGTCTGGCTTGTGTCAGAGATTGATGCATCACGCTTTTGTAGGTTATATGTGTATATATCTACGCATGTGTGTGTATATATATTAGGCTAGACCTCAGGAGGAAGTTTTTCACAGAAAGGGTCATTGGGCATTGGAACAGGCTGCCCAGGGAGGTGGTTGATTCACCTTCCCTGGAAGTGTTTAAGGCACGGGTAGATGAGGTCCTGAGGGACATGGTTTAGTGTTTGATAGGAATGGTTGAACTCAATGATCCGGTGGGTCTCTTCCAACCCAGTGATTCTATGATTCTATATTTTTTTTTCACACCTGTATTTTTCACCCTGCAGACTTTGAAAGTTTTTCATCCTCTGTATCCCTTAACTTGCCTAGTCTTTATTTGAGGACTGTGGGAAATATGTTGGAAAATCAGAAGTTACTTGTTCATTTCAGAGTTTTCTCTTAGTGGTATACAGTAATATGAAACTAGCATTACAGAGTACCAGGGTGACCAATTCTGTGCACCGCTTTGTGAAGAAGAGTCATAGAATCATAGAGTGCTTTTAGCTGGAAGGGACCAGAAGATCATCCAGTTCCTATTCTCCTACCATGGGCAGAGACACCTGGCACTGGATCAGGTTGCTCGAAGCCCCATCCAACCTGCCCTTGAACATCCCCAGGGATGGGACATCCACAACTGCTCTCCAGTGTCTCACCGCCCACATAGTGCAGAATTTCTTCCTAATGTCTAATCTAAATCTCCCCTCTTTTGTTTTAGAGCCATTCCCCCTATTCTTATCACTACATGCCCTTGTAAGAAGTCCCTTGTAATTAGTCTGTGCAGCTAATTTGCTTTATTGCAATCCTACACACAGTCTAAAGATGACTCCATCTCTCTTGTCAGTCATGGGCAACTGGAGCTGGTCTGCGCTGTTAAAATGTGTAGTCAACTTATAATGGTTGCTCTGCTGCTTTTGCTGCAGGAAGCATTGCTGCTTTCCCTCCACATCTTGTATAGTATCCTGTTAACTAATGTTTTGCGATTGTGGCTTCATGACAACTTCAACACATTCAGGGGGGTTGGACTATATGACCTGTAAAGGTCCCTACGAACTCAAAGCATTCTGTGATTCTGTGATTCCAGTCATGCGTGGCATATATACTTGTCTGAGGGTGTCTGAGTGGATGAATCAACAGAATCACAGTCACACATTAGTTTTCATATTAGTTCTGTAAGTTTCCATACAGCACAAGCTCATTAAAAGAGTGTATAGTGGTTTTGCAATTGTTTGTTGTTAATGCGTGAGTACTCACAGCAGTTACTAGCATGTTAGCAAACATCATATCGTATAAAGTACTTTCAGATGTTATAGTAGAACCAATTTTGTTTAATACTTCCTCCTTATTTGGGTGTGGAACACGGGAAATGTTCAAACTGAAATGGTAGAAATTGTAGGAATTACTCCAGGGACATGGGATTCCGTTCCTCACATTATAAAATTTTAACCCAACAGGGTATTCTCTGTTGTATTTCAGTTAAAATGATTGCATAAATAATGAAAAGTAAACCAGAAGAAGTTAGAATGTGATTTTTTTACCATCTCTTAGGTGTGGAAGATCTCCCAGTGCCAGCGTGCTTGGGCACCTTTAGGAGTTTAATGTGTGTTAGGGTCTTCATGTTCTGAAGAGGTTCTGCAGTCCTTATCTCCTTATCATCTTTTGGTGAAAGATTGAGCCTTGATACCTCTGCTGCTTGTCTCACAGAAAATGACTAGGGCAGGCCCAATTAAATATTGATTTAGTCATAACCTTGTATGTAACTGAAGCCAGCAGGAAATTATTTCAGTAGAATTTGGTGCAGAAGGTGAGAAACAGTTGTAGTTTTCAATTAATGTGTTTTACTCTGATGAGCTATTTGAACAATTAGACTGAAGCATGTCTAGTTTTGATTTAGGTTCCCAGAACTTGTGTCAGTACCTGGCAAGCCTACAGAGCAATCAGCGGTGCCTTGCAGAGTATCTGTGGGCTCTGTGTTGCATGTCATAATTCAGCTCTGTATCTACCATGAAGAGTACTAATGCCATGAAAAAGTAGATAATTACAGTTCTGTACTTGAAAATACATCACATTAAAAACTAACAAAAAAAAATGCTTTTTAAAATCTACTGAAAAACAAACATGCCGAGAGCTAATCACTTAGAAATTCATCAGTTTTGGAGTCTGGTTCAGATCATACAAATGAAACCTATTCACATCTAAGTGTAGTGTCTAATAGTTCTACATGGAAGTAATGATCTTCCCCAGAAGTAATGATTGTCTGCAGGATTTTAAAATGACTTCAAGTAAGTAGTACACTAAGTAAAGCATTCAGTTGCTTGTCTGAGATTTTTTTTTAATCGGTGTTTACTGTTACAAACATATTTCATTGCACTTTTTAGTATTTTTTTCTTACTTCAGTTAAAAAATACGTCTGACAACTTTCCAGACCCAATCTTCTTCTCTTAGTGTTTAAAGCAAAATGAATTATTGTCAAAGGTCTTAAATAATGTGCAGAACATGCTGATAAAAAATAAATTATATAACCAAGGAGAAACTCTGCTTTTCAGAAACAGTTTTAGAAAACAGTTAATATGCTTAAGATAAAAAAGCAGAGGTATGCTCAGCTAAAGTTGTCTGACAAGCCATACTGGAGCTTGTACTGTTAATATGAGGAGAGGGGGTACAGAACTGCATTTGGCCAGCAAGTGTATAATGTCCTATTCTAAGATATTCCAAGTACGCTATGGGATCTTTGGGGTATTGGCTCTGGCTCATGGATTAAAGTTGGATTAAACCCAGTTCATCAGACACTAAAAAGTTGTCGTTGAATAAGTGTCTGATCAAAAAAAAAATTGTTCAGGACTGATCTGTCCTGAAGCTTAGAAAACCAGAGAATGCAAATGGGCTACGAGCTTAGAAATAAGATATTTCCATGGCCAGAAGCGAGACTGAAGGCAGGAGACTGGGAGGTTCATGCAAAAAACTGAAGTGGTATGATGAGAGCAAGGACATAGCTTTGTCAAGGTTTGATGATTGGATCAGAAGTGGAAACTGAAATTGAAGCTGAACAAGCCAGATACAAAAACATGGCAAAACCCCAAATTGTCTTAAATTAGAAGTTTTCTAGTAGGAGTAGAGTGTTGTTCTCTCGATTGCAAAGTAAATAAAAACCAGCAAGGGTCAGCTATGTCCAACACAGCACAAATATTATAGACGATAATGATGCAGAAGTTTAGATTTGATATTGATGAGATGTTTGCAATCCTTGTTAAGAAAGTGAAATGAAAGAAGCAGGGGTTAAGCTAGAGAGCATAAAAAATTGCTCTCAGGAAATGATTTTGAATATTTGGATAACAAATTCAAGTCATTTCAGATTTAAGCATGGAGATTGTGTTTGGGGATGGAGAAGATAAAGATCTGGGATATCTTAGAATGGAAAGAAACTTAGATTATACGGAAGAATGGAAAACGAGTTAAAGAATTGACAATGTAGAAATATGCTTCTTACCACTCCACAGCTACCTGAAAGGAGGTTGTAGTGAGGCATGTACTGGTCTCATCTCCCAAGTAACAAGTATAGGATAAGAAGAAACAGCCTTGAGTTGCACCAGGGGAGGTTTAGATTGGATATTAAGAAAAATTTCTTCATTGAAAGGGTTGTCAAGCACTGGAACAGGCTGCTAAGGGAAGTGATGGAGTCACCATCAATGGAGGTACTTAAAAAATGTGTAGGTATGGTGCCTAGGAATTAGTGGTGGATTTGGCAGCGTGAGGTTAACAGTTGAACTCAACAATCTTAACTGTTTTTCCAATGTAAATGGTTCTATGATTCTATGCAACAGGGAGATTAGTGCTGCTAAAATAGCAAAAAAGCATTAGAGGAGAGAAGGGTTTGTGAAAGAAGAGTCAAAACCACACTACCTTTAATTAAAAATGCTTGTTAGTAAGGAAGAGAGCCAAGAGGAGAATTAGGGTTATAACCTCTTCAGTCCTCAATAGTAAAATTATCCTCTTACAGCTGCAGACTTGCCTCTGACATGCAGTAGAAGGCTGGGCTTTGTCTGCGTGGTTTGTGTTTATCTGCCTTCTTAGACTGTGTTTCTCGAGAGAAGTCTGAGTCATCTTCAAGACCTTGGTCTGCTGAAGCAATAAAACATCTTTCTTCTCTATAAAATAAAGGTTCAGTTTTCCATAGTGTGCCAGAAGAGTGATTACATTTGACAGTTTCAATATTTTGATTGCACACCATGCCCCATTTTGAATTGCATCTATCAAAGTAAAGGAAAGGTTTGCTCCTACAGAGAGTATTGTCTGCAAGACATGATAGTCTTTATTACGCTGCTCAGCAATTTCGTGTATTTGTCTCCGTCTTTGTATTCAGAGGGTAAAAAATCAGTTTCATTTTTTGGTATGATTAAAAAAAGAAAGAATCAATAAGGAATTAAATGGTCATAAGTCAGATAAGGCCTGATTTATGATGGAGAGTTTTATTACAGTTTTCTACCTTTTTTTGGCAGCTGGTGAAATGACAGCGCAAGAATTGGGAGCGAAAGTTACAGAAAGTAAATAAAAAGAAACACCCAAATTAGCTGAATCACTGTGATTTAATGGTTGGGGTGCATGGCCTGCCGTTAGTTCTGTCTTTTCTGCTTGCAGTCATCAGTAGTAATGAATTTAAATAACTTGCTTTGAACATACTGGTATAACCTCAGAAAATGGTTATAGTTGTTTTGGTAATTTGTTCCTTATTTCTATTATTTTAGCCTTTTCCATTTGAGAACACTCATTGTTACATGATGTAGTGGGTTCTAGATAAAAGTAATAATGGGACTGGTCAAGGAATTGGTAGCCATGGTAAAGAGAGTACACTAATTAATTACTGTGGCGTTATTTATACTCTTCAAGCCTTTTCACACCAATATAGAGCCTTTCAATTTTATTGTTGTGACGTCTTTTAAGTATTCTCCTGGGTTGTCAGGAGAGCGTTAATGAAGGCAAGCAGAGTTATAGCCTGTTAATCATAGATGGTTTGGGTTAGAAGTGATCTTGAAGTCCATCCATTTCCAACCCCTCTGCCATGAGGAGGTTCAGCTTCCACTGGATCAGGTTGCTAAAGACCTCTTCCAACCCGGCCCTGAACACCTCCAGGGATGGGGCATCCCTGGCTTCTCTGGGCAGCCTCTTCCAGTGTCTCACCACCATCACACCAAAAAATTTCTTACATCTAATCTAAGTCTCCCTTCTTTCAGTTTAAAACCATTACCCCTCATGCTATCCCTGCAGTCCTGGATAAAGAGCCCCTCCACAGATTTCCTGTAGACCCTCTTTAAGTACTGGAAGGCTGCTTTAAGGTCTCCATGGAGCCTTCCCTTCTCCAGGCTGAACAAATCCAACTCTCTCACAGAGGAGAGCTGTGATCATCTTTGTGGCACTTATCTAACTGGAGCTGGTTGTAGAAGGAGATGAACAAGAAGGAATGGTTATCAAACACATTTCAAGCTCTGATTTAACTGCTGAGAGTAGCAATAAACAGAAGGGGACTCTAAAGAGAAATCTGCTATTTTTTGGCTGATCTTTGAAATGTTTAGAATTACAGAGAGTTGCCTGAAAGAAAATAATTTTAATGGAAACAAGTGTGAAAACTAAGAAATGCCTGATTTTTTTCATGAAAAGTATTTACAACCATTTAACGTCATCCTGAAATTCACTTTGTTTATGAAGTTAAGAGCTCTAGATAGTAGTTGTTGTGCCATGGGGCATTTCGAGGAATGATGCTTGAGACGTTGAATTTCACTATGAATCTTCTATCAAACCATAGTGGAGTGAAAGTATGGATTTGATAAGCTTTTACTAGTCTGTGTTACTGAAGTGATTGTTATCAATGCTCTTGTGGTACTAGAGTCAGATATGTGCTTAAGTCTCAAAAATGGAGCATGAGAATAAGCATCTTTACAATTCTGGTAGAGGAGAGCTGTCTTGACATGACCGCCACACACTGAACATACAGTTTGAGTTCATGTAGGTGCTTTATAAGCACTGCATGTTGATCTGTTGTGTTATCAGCAATCTGAGAGAATAATCAGAGGATTTTCATTTTTTTATGATGCCAGCAGGAAGTCATTCCTGAACACCAGTTTAGGAAGGACTGTGTTGCATTGTGAGTCTTAGTGGTTCAGGATGCTGCCAGAAGATAAATGATACTGAGCTTAGAGACACTATCTTCTAAGACCTCCTCAAATAAAATAAGAATAGAAATTCTATTGTTACAGGAAAGACTTTGTCTGTTTGAAGCTTCATGATGCATGTTTCATCTGAGCTATCTTGGCGTAGTATGGTTAGTTTTACTTGTGACTCCCTGAACCAGCACCCTTCTCCTTGTGTGGTAGAACTTACTGCTTCAGGGAATTCCTGTTAGAACGCAGCTTCCTATTTGTTGAGTATTCTGTGAATAGTGTGCTTCATCGATACAGGGTGTTGTTGAATAAATTGGCAACTTTAAACCCTGTAGTAATTAAAAGCCTTGTAAAATGCAGTGCCACGATCATTGTGATGACTCAATGATGGTTTCACTGTTAAAACTCTCAGTAGATTAAATTCGGGGTTTGCGTTGAAAGCTACTTGTCAATTCGGAGCAGCATACCTGTTACTTGTCTTCCTGTTAGCTACTTATTTTTGCCTGCTAAAGTACTAGATTCTGTTGACTTGTGTCCATCAGATGTACCTACTGGGTTCTACCTATGTGTTGACCTGGAATCTGTATTACCTCTGCTTCTTATCAATTCTGGGTGCATTAAATAGCCATGTATTAAAATCAGCATTATAAAATTCCTTAGGGATTCCCTTTTGCATCTTGCACCCCTCTTCAGTCTCACTTATTCCCCAGCTTAACCTCTATTTTCCTCTTGCCTCTTTCTCTCAACCACCTTCCTACCTCACATGAACTGATTTCTGAAGCAAGGGAATTATGGAATCATAGAGTTGGGTCTGAAGGGGCCATGGAGGTCATCCAGTCCAATCCCCATGCAGGAACAGGAACATCTTCCATTGGATCATGTTGCTCAGAGCCCCATCAACCTGACCTTGAATGTTGCCAGGGATGGGGTGTCTGCCACCTCTCTGAGCAACATGTCCTTATGTTTCACCAACCTCAGTGAAAATAAAGTCTTCCTAATATATAGTCTAAACTTCTCCTGTAGTTGAAACCCATTATCTCTTGTTCTGTTGCTACAGGCCCTGCTAAAAAGTCTTTCCTATTCTTTCTTATAACCCCCATTTAAGTATTGAAAGGCTGCAATAAGCTCTCCCTGGAGTCTTCTCTTCTTCAAGCTCAACAACCCAGCTCCCTCAGCCTCCCTTCATAGGGAAGGTGTTCCAGCCCTTTGATCATTTTGGTGACCTCCTCTGGACCCACTCCAACAGGTCCATGTCTTCCCTGTGCTGAGGACTCCGGAGCTGAGGATTGAGGATGCAGTATTCCAGGTGTGGTGTCACCAGAGCAGAGTAGAGGGGCAGAACCACCTTACTCGAGAATGTTTTCTTTTTTTTTTTTTTCTCCCTGTCTCCCTTCAGGTAATATTTTGTAGATGTTGGGAGTTACCAAAGATTGGCAATTTTCTTACAGAGAATTAATTTATGTGAAACTATTTGAAACAGCAGTATGGAATAAATCTACAAGAAAACTTTCAGTTTGTCTGAGGGCAGAAATAATGAGCAGGAAATGATTCCGCAGGTTCTCGTGTACATTTCTCTTCCACTGTGTTAACATGTTTTCTGAGCTAACTATGCCTAATGCAAGCAATCTTTCAAGTACTTGAATGTAAAAAAACCATCTCAGCCCAAGCCAACTGCATAACTTCATCTGATAAATAGAAATGCTGTCCTTTTGCAGACAACATAAATATTTATTCCTGTAGAGTAGTCTTCTAAATATTTTCTTCTACATTTCAGCCCCTTAAATGCTTGGGAATACTTTCTCTAATATCAATTGAAGATTTTTCCCCATTGCTTTCTAATTATTTCTTAGTAAACATAACCTGGAATCAGGATCTATTAGAGGACTGACATTCTGGAATAACTCTAAGACTGGCTTTTTGTCCTTCCAGTCTTCCTCAGTAGTTTGAAGACGGAATTGATAATTTTTGAATAAAGTTGCAGTTGCACATACACAATCGCAGGATGTACAGAGGCTGCACAGTTTCTTTGAGCAACCTGTTCGAGTGTTTGACCACCTTAACAGTAAAAATATTTCTACTATGTCTAGATGAAATTTCCTGTATTTTGATTTGTGACCATTGTCTCTCATCCTGTCCCTGAGCACCACTGAGAAGAGCACGAATCTGTCTTATTTAGTCTTTGCTCCAAATCAGGTATTTATTCACAAGGTCCTCCTAAACCTTCTGTTCTCTGGAGTGATCCATCCCAGCTCTATCAGCTTCTTTCTATATGAACAGTTATTCCCATCTCTTAATCGTCTGTATGAGCCTGGGTCGAACTTGTTCAGGTATATCCATGTCTTGAATTCAGCACTGTTAGATTTATGGTAGGACTTGATAATCCTAAATGTCTTCTCCAGTCTAAATGATTCTGTGCTTCCATCTCACTTGTACTGGGGAGCCCAACATTGTTCACCTGATGTGATGAGTAGAGAGAAAGGATCCCGTCTCTCAGTCAGCTGGCAATGCTCTTTTGAATGCCACCCTGGATCATAGAATCATAGAACTGTTTTGATTGGAAGGGACCTTGAGGACCATCCAGTTTCAACTCCCCTGCCATGGGAAGGGACACCTCCCACCTCCCATATCAGGCCGCTCAAAGTCTCATCCAACCTGTCCTTGAACACCTCCAGGAATGGGGCATCCATGACTTCACTGGGTAAGCTGATCCACTGCCTCACCACCCTCAGAGTAAAAAAAAAATTCTTCCAACTGTCTAAATCTCCTCTCTTTCAGCTTAAAAGCATTACCCCTCACCCTATCACTACACTGTCTGATGGATGCCACCGGCCTTCTTTGCTACAAGGACACTGGCACAAGTGCAGCTTGACCACCAGTGGCCTTTTCTGCAGAGCTGCTTTTCAGACGCATTGCTCCAGCTTCTACTGATGTCTGATGTTATGCCTCTCCTAGGGCAGACTTTGCATTTCATGATATATTGCTTATTGCTTCTGGAAGCTCTGTGACCCTGGAGAGTCTTTCCTGCTATAGGTGTTAATTAGACTAAACATAAGAATAATGATCATAGCCTCTCTATTATTTTTTTTAAATAAGAGTTTAAATTCAACCTGCAGCTTAAATATTTTCTCCATTGATGGAGAGTGGAGCCACACAAGGCTGCATTTTTACATCTTAGGAAATAGTGATGCAAAAAATCTTTATTTCAAAGTGTATTTACTTTAAAAAGAGAATACAAAACAATGCACATTTTTCCCCATATAGCTTCCTTTTATTTGTTGCCTTAGCTTTATTTTCAATGAAAAAGTCGGTCAGGTGTTGATTTTGGATACCAGCTCAAACCTTATTCCTTTCTTTTCACCTCTTCATCTACTTAAGTCATAGTCCTTAGTATGTAACTTACTATTTTTATCTACCAGCAACAAGTTATATGTCTTGAATTTTTAAGATATTTTCATTAGAATATAACCAAGTATCTCCTTATCACAAATGTAGTGGTAGACCATTTCAAAACTATTTTCAAAAGTTATCAATGTGTGAGTTAGAACTTCCAGTTTAGAAGATCTTTATTTGCAGGAAGAACTAGATAATTCTGACCATGCTTTTACTACAAGGAATTTATCATAGAATCATAAAAGAGTTTGAGTTGGAAGGGACCTTAGAGATCATCTAGTTCCAACCCCCCTGACATGGGCAGGGACACCTCCCACTAGATCAGGCTGCCCAAGGCCCCATCCAACCTGGCCTTGAGCACCTCCGGGGGTGGGGCAGCCACAACTTCCCTGGGCAGCCTGTTCCAGTGCTTCACCACTCTCATCATGAAGAAATTTTGTAGTACTCTAAAGCTCATCTAGGATACTGCAACTTACATTTTCTTCTCAGAGACGGTATTGTGTTTTAATTTTTCCCTTTTTTCCTGACCTCTGGTAGCATTACATTAACCTCATCTGATGTCTGATTAGTCTTCTGCCAATGAAGAAATGAGATGGAAATCTGACATCTTGTGGGAAGTGGTGTTTTCTGACTTTCAGTTAACAGTAAATTGATTCAGCTTCCTTGTTGTCTCCAATTAGATAAGTATTCTACAGTGCACAGCCATTTATGTCTGTAAAAAACAAGAAAAAGGATTTATTGGAAAAAATATTTGCTGTTTTAAATGTTTCGTTAAGATTTCCATCTGCCTAAATACATGCTATTCCTTAGTTTTAATAGATGGTCAGTAATTTTACTTGAAATAATATTATAATCAGTAAAAAAAAGTACAGATTTTGATCAGACATTATTAAGTGAGTGCGGCAGGTACTTTCTATCCTCAATTTTTATTAATATACTGCAAAAAAACTAAATTATTTTTGCATACATTGATGTTACACTGTAACGTCCTCTTTCAAGGATCTAACAGACAAATTCTCCTAATTTAGTTTAATACATAATTCTTAAGGCATTTCATAATTTCTCCCAGGAAGTTATTAATTCACCCAGTTAAAGGAGGATTCTTGGAGAAATAAGCCTGTTTTCATGTTCTTGTCTTTCTTTAGGCTATATTATGGAAACTTAGCAAATCGTATCACTAATATTGAAACTGAAAATCAAATATAACTACTGAGGGAAGTAGTATTTCTGTACAATGCTTGAGCTAAAAACATGAGAGAACCTTAGGACACGATGGTGGTAAGTCTCTGAAAAAGAGAGTAATGCTATTTAATGACATACTGAGCCTGGGAAATGCAGCCATGGACAATCAGAGGCATTTACTGCCTTTGACAGGCTGCAGTATTTCTTATGGCTTTGTTTCAGACCATGACGTCGCACTTCGGTAATCAAATATTTTCTGCGCCCATCTTCCAACACTGAAGTTTTAAAAAAAGCATGCTAAGAAAAAAAGTGTAGCTGGAGGGGCTGGGAGAATGCTTCAGACATTAGACAGGAAATATTAAGGCTCCTTAAACTAGAGGTTCAAATCCCAGGAGGGTTTACTTAGTCCTTCATCTTTTGCAAGTGAGATAAACTCAGATTGACTCAGAATCATTGAAGCCCCTAAATTGTTGTATCAGTGAACCACTTTACTGATGTTCGGAGCACACTTATTGATGGCCTTGTCAGATTGTTTTTCAAGGTCTGCAAAGTGGAGCTCTTTATCTTGAGATACAGTCCTCTACCAAGAGTGTAGACCTGCCATAGCCAAACAAACAAAAATTCCTGAGGAAGTAACAAGTGAGAGGATGAGAGGAAATAACCTCAAGTTGTGCCAGGGGAGGTTTAGATTATGTATTAGGAGAAATTTCTTCACTGAAAGCATTGGAAGAGGCTGCCTTGGGAACTGATGGAGTCACCATTCCTGGAGGTGATTAAAAAACATATAGATGTGGCACTTCATTACATCATTTAGTACGCTTGATGGTGTTGGCCTGATTGTTGGACTTGATGATCTTGGATGTCTTTTCCAGCCTTACCGATTCTTTGATTCTAAATCTAAGCCCACATCATTATGGCTCTTTCCACTATTTTTTTCAACTCTGAGAAGCATGAAGTATGTTAAAGCAATGGTTGGGCTCTAGCCTGATTTATTTTCTACTAGCAGTTACAGAATCACAGAATCACTAGGTTAGAAAAGACCCACAGGATCATTGAATCTGACCATTGCTATCTGCCACTAAACCATGCCCCTCAGCACCTCATCCACCTGTGCCTTAAACACCTCCAGGGAAGGTTAATCAACCACCTCCCTGGGCAGCTTGTTCCAGTGCACAA
>WAAB01001438.1:0-21986 GCA_013389865.1 Piaya cayana | reverse complement strand
TTGGCCTTCTTGGCCACCTGGGCACACTGCTGGCTCATGTTCAGTCGGCTCTCGACCAACACCCCCAGGTCCCTTTCCTCCTGGCAGCTTTCTAGACAGACTTCTCCTAGTCTGTAGCTCTGCTTGGGGTTGTTGTGCCTCAAGTGCAGGACCCGACATTTGGCCTTGTTAAACCTCAAGCCATTGGTCTCAGCCCAGCGGTCCAGCCTGTTCAGATCAGTTGAAGAAGAATCCATTAGGAGATCCACATGCACAGAGTTTCTGCTGCAGTGTGATCACTGTTGTATAGGTTCTCTGCAGTCAAAGCAGTGGGCGGTGCTGGACTACACTGAACAATCGAAAATGACCAACTTATGCCTTAATGCATCTGAAATATGCTTAGCTTTCTTCTTCTTTACTCCTTCTTTAGTGAAGAGTTGAATGGACATGCACCAAAGCTTAATTTCAGTTAATAAATTCAAATGAATATACTCTGAACACCAGTTAAGTGGTTTGCTGATGAGAATTGCATATGCAGCATCATTCCTACATCTCAACTCATTTTAGCTTGTGCATAACTCAGCGTAAGATGGCAGAGAAAAAAATGTGTAGCAGTAGCTGTGAACTAGTGGCAACACCTTTGCGTTTGTCAATAGTGTTTTTATTATTATAAACTCTTTGTAGAACTTCAGTTCTTTGTGCCCTCTGCTTCTGACCTCGTGGGTAGGCAGCTTAAAGTTACTTTTAGACTGTTTGTGAGCATATTTATGCGACACTGACTTTTTTAACTTTTAAAAGCCAAGAAGCTTTTTATAACCTTGTTAAAGGGGAAAAGGTCATGGCTCAGTAGTTAAAATTCATTTCTATTTTGCACTTAAAAGCTGAGGTTTATCCTTTTAAGCATTGTTCTGGCTTAATGATTCAATACAATTCTTTGCTTGCTTGGAAGTGGTTTCTGGCTGCCTTGCTCTGGCTGTGTGGTTTTCTCCGTTAAAAAGAACTAGTATAGTTTGTACTATGTATCATCTTTATGCTGTCTTTTCCTGTCTCAGCAGATATTCATTTCTTATGTGGTAGATAGTTTTGAAAGGCAGTAAAGTTTCAGGGTAAATATGTAAATATGTATTGGCATATATAATAAATCTTGTAAATATATATTAAAAACCCTAAGGTTTAAATGTACCAATCAGCAATTTAAACCAGAAAATTAAAAAAGATGCTTTAGTTATCCCCATATTAACTTCTACATTTCACAATTAAAACTTAGCCTAGAGAAAGACTGATGGGTGAGATACTGGAACAGGGGCAGTTTCACCAGGTGATGACTTGCATTTTGTCTTCCTGTTTTTTTTTCCCTAATGGAATTGAGAGAAGCTTGTCTTGGCATCTCATAAAATAGCTTGTTTCTTATACACGTGTTATTTGATCAAAGTCTAGGATCTTCAGGTGTTTTTCTGTTAATGAAAGCTGGCGGTGGAAATACTGCATTATAGCATCTGCGTCTGTTCTTTTTGTATTGTTTGCTTCTGACGCATTGCTCTTGTTGTTAGAATAAATACAAAGGTTGGGGTTTTTTTCCCCTTTGAGTGATTGCCCCATGTATGCTTCCTAAAAATGTTGCAAGTGTTTCCAGCTGCTTGCCACCGAAAACTTTGACTTCTCCTTGTACTGAAGAAACTTAAAATATGTGGGTACCTGCTGAAGGAGACTTCCTCTGCTTGTGTTATTCTTGGCATGATATTGCAGCTGCATTTTCTAGTTTCCTTGTAGTCCCTTTTAGAAGCATAGAATCACGAGGTTGGCACAGAACTCTTGGATCACTGAGTCCAAGCATTTCTATCTACCAATAAACCATGTTCCTGAGCACCTCGTCTCCCTGTCTTTTAAATACCTCCAGGGATGGTGAATCAACCACCTCCCTGGGCAGCCTGTTCCAGTGTCCAATGACCCTCTCTGTGAAAATTATTTTCCTGTTATCCAGTCTGAACCTCCCCTGGTGCACCTTGAGGCCATTCTCCCCTGTCCTATCACCTGCCACTTGGGAGAAGAGGCCAGCACCCTCCTCTCTAAAATCTCCTTGCAGGTAGTTGTACAGAGCAATAATGTCTCCCCTCAGCCTTGTCTTCTCTAGGTGAAACAACCCCAATTCCTTCAGCCGCTCTTTTAAAGACTTGTTCTCCAACCTCTTTCCCAGCTTCACCAGTAATCTCTGGACACACTCCAGAGCCTCAGCGTCTTTCCTGTAGCAAAGGGACCAAAACTGAATACAGTATTCGAGGTGAGGTCTCATCAGCGCCAAGTACAGGGGCAGAATAACCTCCCTGGACCTATTGACCATGCACAATGTTGCCTTGCTTGTATTCTGAATGCTTAAAAATATTTGTAGGTGGTTTACAGTTTTGGATAGAGACTTGGAAGCTCTTTGGTTTTGAGGATCTCACTTGTTTCAACACCCACTTCACTACAACCTCCTTTCAGGTAGCGGTAGAGAGCAATATGGTCTCCCTTCAACCTCCTCTTCTCCAGACTGTCATGGCACTTGTTCTCCAGGCCCTTCCACAGCTTTGTTGACCTTCTCTGGACATGCTCCAGGCCATCAACGTCTTTCTTGTACTTAGGGGTCCAAAACTGAACATGGGATTTGAGGTGTGATCTCACCAGCACCAAGGGCAATATCACTTCCCTGGTCCTGCTGGTCACACCGTTTCTGATACAAGCCAGGATGCTGTTGGCCTTCTTGGCCACCTGGGCACACTGCTGGGTCATGTTCAACCAGCTGTCAGCCAACACCCCGAGGTCCTTCTCTACCAGGCAGCTTTCCAGACACTCTTCCCCAGACTGTAGCAGAACTACTTTTTCTATTGCCTTATGGCCCTATAGGTATTTACAGTGTGGGGTGGAGCAGGCCTCAGTCAAGCAACCTGTATCAGCAGCAACAGAAGGGAAGGAGATAATCTGTGCTCTGGTGGTGCTCGTGCCTGTGAACATTCTGCCTCTGATGCCTTATTGCAGCCCTCTGTCAGGTTACAGTGGTTTTTTGGTTAGCTTCAGGTTGCACAGTTGTGGGGAAAGCTCAGTATTTCTCTGAAGCTTCATGGAATCATGGAATGTCCTGAGTTGGAAGGGACCCCCAAGGATCATCAAGTCTGACTCATGTCTCTGCACAGGACAACTCCAAAATACACTTCCAGAACTTCCCAAGAACATCTTGGCAACATTTTCTTTGTAGTGATGTTACCATAATAGAAGTATATCGTCTATCTGTGTTCTTTAGATACCTAGAATTATTCCCCATGCATAAGATGTTATTTACAACATACCTGTTGTTATAATTGAAGTAGTAGAATAAAGCAAATCAGTGTTATTACATTGTCAGATGTTGATGTGGTGGGAATGAGCCGGAGAACAGGGACATGCAGTTCAGTTCCTTGTGCTTAATTAGTGCCTCTGACTCTTGAACTAACTTTCCAAAGCTGTAACTTGTTCTCTACCCCCCCTAATCAGGCTCTAGCAAAGATCTTAATCTTTACAAGGGTATTGTCAATCTCCCTTATCTGCTTTGGCTGCAGTAACAGTATCCTGATGGCATCCCAGATCTTTGTTAGAGGACCACCCTCTTTATCTCCTCCCTTAAGTTTAGTGGATATTTAAGCACCTATGTAGACAGCAGTACAGGTTTCTTTATTTTGAAATAGGTCCCACTGTTAGTTCCCTTGCCAGTAACAATTACTATTTTGCTTACTCATCTTTCTCCATTCTTTTCAGGAACATTACTCATTAAAGCCTGCTTAGAAACACTACTCAATGTCTTCCCCACTAGGTTTCCTCTCAATTTTGCAGAACAGAGCTTCGCATCAACTAGTTTGTGGTAACAAAGAGAAAAAAAGAGTAGAGAATAATCTGAATTTCAGAAAATGGTGAAGAATTTGTGTGTTTCAAGATAAATATTATAACTGTGGCTGAAATATAACTAGATCACTTCATAAGTAAAACTAGTTTGTTTCTATCCATCTTAGGAGTAACGTGCTTTTCATATTTTGCGTATACTTTTGTAAATATAATCAGTTTGTCAAAGATCAAGACCACTGTCAGCACAAGGAGATGTGACGTGGGTTCTCAGTAATTCTGAGGAGGTTCATGGAGGTCTCTGCACCAGTTAAATGGAGTTATTTTTTATCATTAGTTCGAAGATGCCTAGAGATGATTGTGCAGCTCTTTCGCTTACTCTAGTTAATTTGAACCATGCTTTTTGTTTGATCCTGAGACAGGGCCAGAATCTGTGAAAAGCAGCCTTTCATCTTCAGCCCTTACCTTGTTATGGCTTTTCCATGGGTAGGACACAAAATCTCTGATGCATTTAAGTGCATTGGAACTCTGAGCTCCTTTTAAATCAGCAGTGATCATGTTGCAGTTTCTGATGGGTACTGATAGCACTGTGTGGTACATAGTCAGGAAACTAGTGTAAAATCAAGCTGAAAGCATTTTGTTTTGTCAGAGTCATTTCTGGCTTCCAAACAAAAGAGTTAGCACCCAAGGTAGTCTACTTTGCTTCATTTTCAGCACTTAAAATCTCTGGAATTTCATTTGTGTTTTTGTACCAACAAGGGTTTGGCTCTGTTGTGGGTGCTGCGCTGGCCCAAATCAGACGTGTTTCTGATTAATAGATTTCTGCTTCAAATTTACTGATTTGTGTTCCTGATGCACTGGATGTAACTGATGATGCTTTCCCCAATTCCTGCTTTTTAAAAATACCTTACTAAGTACACAATGAATCATAAAGTCATAGAATCATTAAGATTAGGAAAGAGCTCTAACATTATGAAGTGCAACCATCAACACATCACGCTCGTACCTACTAAACTATGTTCTGAAGTACCACATCTACACGGTTTTTGAACATCTCCATAGATGGTGACTCCACCAGCTCGCTGGGCAGCCTGTTCCAATGCTTCACTACTCTTTCAGTAATGAAATATTTCCTAATATCCAGTCTAAACCTCCCCTGGCAAAACTTGAGGCTGTTTCACAGAATTATCAAATCACTAGGTTGGAAAAGACCTCCAGGATCATTGATTCCAACTATTCCTATTGACCACTAAACTGTGCCCCTGAGCGCCTCATCCACCCGTCTTTTAAATACCTCCAGGGATGGTGACTCAATCACTTCCCTGGGCCCCCTCTTCTGGTGTCCAATGACCCTTTCTGTGAAAAAGTTTTTCCTGATCTCCAGCCTGAACCTCCCCTGGTGGAGCTTGAAGTCATTCCCTCTTGTCCTGTCCCCTGTCACTTGGGAGAAGAGGCCAGCTCCCTCTTCTCTACAACCTTCTTTCAGGTAGTTGTAGAGAGCAATAACGTCTCCCCTCAGCCTCCTCTTCTCCAGGCAAAACAAGCCCACTTCCCTCAGTAACTACTCTTGTCCTATCACATGTTACTGGAAAGCTCCTTTCATAATTATATTATCATGACTAAGTTTCCAAAGCTGCTTGGTCTTTTCAGTTTGCCTCAAAGTTCAGACAGAAAAAATATATGGTGTGGGCAGCACTTGCACACTTAAGAAAGTGACTTACAGAACTACAGTGGATTTATCCCAAATCAACTAGACAGATTTTTGTACATAGCAGGAAAAGATGCAGTTTNAACCATTCCTATTGACCACTAAACTGTTCCCCTGAGCACCTCATCCACCCGTCTTTTAAATACCTCCAGGGATGGTGACTCAATCACTTCCCTGGGCCCCCTCTTCTGGTGTCCAATGACCCTTTCTGTGAAAAAGTTTTTCCTGATCTCCAGCCTGAACCTCCCCTGGTGGAGCTTGAAGTCATTCCCTCTTGTCCTGTCCCCTGTCACTTGGGAGAAGAGGCCAGCTCCCTCTTCTCTACAACCTTCTTTCAGGTAGTTGTAGAGAGCAATAACGTCTCCCCTCAGCCTCCTCTTCTCCAGGCAAAACAAGCCCACTTCCCTCAGTAACTACTCTTGTCCTATCACATGTTACTGGAAAGCTCCTTTCATAATTATATTATCATGACTAAGTTTCCAAAGCTGCTTGGTCTTTTCAGTTTGCCTCAAAGTTCAGACAGAAAAAATATATGGTGTGGGCAGCACTTGCACACTTAAGAAAGTGACTTACAGAACTACAGTGGATTTATCCCAAATCAACTAGACAGATTTTTGTACATAGCAGGAAAAGATGCAGTTTGTTTCGTGTTTGTTGGGAATGGTTGGACTCGATGATCCAATGGGTCTCTTCCAACCCGGTGATTCTGTGATTCTGTCTCTTCTCAACAATTGCAGCAAGGCTTGACACTAATTTAACACAGAGACTGATGGAATCAATGGCAAACTCTTTAAGACTTGCAGTTTAAAAATTCAGCTGACTTTTTTCTTTTATCACTCTTATTTTTTACTTTTTTTTAATTTAGTTTGGACATTGAGAAAAGTTGAAGGGGGTGAGGCTTCTTCTGGGGGGTCGTTTTCCATCAATGTTTGGATGGGTCACAGCTTGAGTGAAGTGCTAAGTGAGGTACTAAGACTAAAATAGCAGCTTACATCATATTAGTGAGTGTAACCAATATGTAAACACTTGGATAGACCACAACATCTTAAAAGAATTCCAGTTTTTAGTGAATAACCTTCCTTTTCCGTTTATAAATTTATTTATAAATATTAAAAACTGTTTAACCACTGGAGTGGAAGAGCATGATAAAGGGTTTCATTCTGGACCATGTATTATCTATGGAAAAGTTAACTGAATTCTACTTGCTTGGCCAAATCTTGACCTTCCTTTGCACTTACTCTTCTTCTGGGCATAGCAGAGACTTTGGAAAAGCTTGTTATTGATAGTGATGAATGGGGAAAAGATTATAAACATTAATAATCAGAGTGTGGGGATTAGAAGGCTGGAAGGGAGGAATTAAATGATAAATGAAAGACATTTTATTTGGAGTCACTGACCCAGTAAACCATAGGATAGGTTTTTTTTAGAGTGTAAGTGCACATTAAACAAAAGATTGGTATCCTCTAAGTTAACTTAGTTTAACAAATGAGAATTTTCGGTAGGGCTAAAGTTTTGTCTAAAGATTTGTCTGCATTTTTGAGAAAATTTCTGTGTTGCAAAAAATAATTTTAATTATTAATAGAACTGAGATGGAGAATATGTGGTTACTTCACTGAAATGAATGGGGTGCATCAAGGCACAAAATGTTTTTATACCTTGAGATCAGGAAACCCACACCTTCTAAAACTGTCAAATGAGTGAAATTTCTTTTTCGAGAAAGGCTTATGAGAATTAAAACCATGAAACAATTAGACTTTCCACCCTTAGAAAAAAACTGCATTATTGAAGTCACTCAGCTTTGGAAGAAATGGGAGTAAAAATATGCAGCAACATCTGTAGACTTAGTAAATATTTTATCATTAATTATGCCATGCATTTGCAACTCTTCAGGTTTTTTTCTATTTTTCTTGAATATTTAATATCCACTACTGTTATAGAATAGGATCATAGAATAGTTGGAGTTGGAAAGGACCTTAAAGGTCACCTAATTCCAAACCCCTGCAATCGGTAGGGACACCTCCCTCTAGAACAGGCTGCTCAAGGCCCCATCCAAACTAGCCTTGAACATTTCTAGGGATGAGGCAACTTCCCTTGCCCAGCTTCCCTGGGCAACCTGTGCCAGTGCCTCACCACCCTCACTGTGAAGAATTTCCTCCTGATGTCTAGTCTAAATCTTCCCCTTGACAATTTGCAGCCATTCCCCCTCATCCTATCACTACAAGCCTTTGTAACCAGTCTCTCTCCAGTTTTCTTGTAGGGCCCCTTCAGGTACTGGAAGGTCACTAGAAGGTCTCCTTGTAGCTTTCTCATCTAGAGGCTGAACAACCCAAACTCTCTCAGCCTGTCCTTGTATGGGCGATGCTCCAGCCCTCTGATCATCTTTGTAGCCCTCCTCTGGACCCATTCCAACAGTTCTGTATCCTTACGCTGAGGATTCCAGAACTGGACACAATACTCGAGATGGATTCTCACAAGAGTGGAGGAGAGGGGCAGAATCACTTCCCTCGCCCTGCTGGCCGCACTTCATTCAATGCAGCGCTGATACAGCTGGCCTTCTGGGCTGTGGGCATGCAGTGCTGACTCATGTTGAGCTTCTCACCAACCAGCACCCTCAAGTCCTTCTCTACAGGGCTGCTCTCAATCACATCATCCTCCATCCTGTATTGATTGCCTTG
The DNA here is from genome assembly GCA_013389865.1 of Piaya cayana. Lineage (NCBI taxonomy): Eukaryota > Metazoa > Chordata > Aves > Cuculiformes > Coccyzidae > Piaya > Piaya cayana. Next base: position 13,778 of record WAAB01001438.1, on the reverse strand, counting down.
GTCGTAAGTGTTGTCTTTTTAGCTACTTGATCAGATCTTACTGGTTTGGATCCTGACATGAATATAACAATTTAGCTGCACTTTCCTCCCTGAATTCAGTTTAGATTTATTCTTAGGCATTACACTTGAAATTGTATATTATTCTTCAAAAAACCAAGTATGTACGTAAAATGAAATGAAGGTGAAAGTTAAGAAGGTCAGGAATGTTAATTTAAAGATAGGAGAGTATATATGCCATACTTGGAGTCATAAGCTGAGGTCCTGTTTTTCATTTGAATTTAGACTAGGTAAGTGCTCAAGTAAATTTAGAAAGCGGAGTTTCTGTTAAGTCATAGAACCATAGAATTGTAGAATCATACAATAATCAGGTTGGAAGAGACCCACCGGATCATCGAGCCCAACCATTCCTATCAAACACTAAACCATGCCCCTCAGCACCGCGTCCACCCGTGCCTTAAACACCTCGGGGGAAGGTGAATCAACCACCTCCCTGGGCAGCCTGTTCCAGTGCCCAATGATCCTTTCTGTGAAAATTTTTTTCCTAATGTCTAGCCTAAATCTCCCCTGGTGGAGCTTGAGGCCATTTCTTCTTGTCCTGTCCCCTGTCACTTGGGAGAAGAGGCCAGCTCCCTCCTCTCTGTAACCTCCTTTCAGCCATTGGTCTCAGCCCAGTGGTCCAGCCTGTTCAGNCTGTGAGAAACTGTCAAAGGTTTTGCTGAAGTCCAGGAAGACACATCCACAGCCTTTACCTCATCCAGCAGCTGAGTCACTGTGTCATAGAAGGCGATCAGGTTAGTCTGGCAGGACCTGCCTTTTGTAAACCTGTGTTGACTGGACCTGATCGCCCGTTTCTCTTGCAAGTGCTTCATGATAGCACTCAAGATCACCTGTTCCATGACTTTCCCTGGCACTGAGGTCAGAGAGATGTTTTTTAAAATATCCGTACACTTTAATAGGCTGTGCTGTGTTCTGTAAATAATGCTCTAAACTACTTCTTCTTAACATATTTTGTTTTAATTATAAGCAGCCTTTACCACATCTCATCCTGCAGCAACACTGCTGTGCCCAAAGGTGTTAAGCACAAAAGATGCATCATCCTTCACCAATGTATCATCTGTTTTGCTCAACGTATTGGTGGAGAGCATATCTTAAGAAAGGCTAGTGGTTAATTTTGTTTATCGATTATTTTCCTTCTTAATACACAGAGACTTGAGTATGGGACTTAATTAAGAATATCCAGAGTCATGAACTGTTTAATAGGAAATAGAGAATTTCATGAAAGTTATGGAGTCATTAGTGAACACTGATGTAGTGGTGACAGCAGGCAATAAGTACGTATACACAGGCTTTAAATCATAGAACTGTAGAATAGTTTGGTTTGGAAGGGACATTAAAGATCATCTAATTCCAACCCCCCTGCCTTAGGAAGAGACACCTTCCACTGCATCAGGTGGCTCAAAGCCTCATCCAGCCTGGCCTTGGACACCTCCAGGAATGGGGCATCCGTGGCTTTTCAGGGCAGCCTGTGCCAGTGCCTCACCACCATCCCAGGAAAGAATTTCTTACTAGTATCTAATCTAGATCTTCCCTCTTTCAGTTTAAAATTGTCCCCCATGTCCTATCCCTGCACTCCCTGATAAAAAGCCCCTCCACAGCTTTTCTGCCGGCCCCCCTTTAAGTACTGGAAGGCCTCTATAACATCTCCTTGGAGCCTTCTCCTCTTCAGACTGAACAACCCCAGCTCTCTCAGCCTTTCTTCATAGGAGAGGTGCTCCAAGTTACGGAGTCATTAATGAGAGCTGATGTCTTGGTAACATCAACCGATAAGTACTTATACACAGGCTTTAACTGTGGAATTTAAATCCTTATTTTTGTTTCCCAGGCTGTTCTATGTGTGTGTTCAAGCCAACTTCTTCCTCATTGCATGGTGATGTTAAGTCTCCTTCTCCGGAAAGAGCCACGCATTTGTAATTTTCAAGGAGAGCTTTTTGTCTTTTATCTGGCATTAGCTGAGAGGCTGCTCAGGCTGGACTCCTGCACAATGATACTTTCAAGCACACAGTGACATTAGGCAGTTGGTTATGTCTGCACTTCTTGTCCTGGAAACATGCTCACCAAAACAACCCCTGGTTTTTGTCTTTCATTTTTCCTTCTGCTCTTCTTACTGCTGCTATAAAATACACAAATTTGCTTATTTTTGATCCCTTGTGGACAAGAACTGCTTTATACAAATAATTTTTTTAAAAAATTAAAATCTACAAAATTAAAAAATAGCATTTTTAAAATAAATTGTTTCTTCTTTTGATGTCAACTGGTTATTTTTTTTTCCTAAGGCAGTTTAAACCATGTAGCGCTTTTGTTTTCTGCATTTCCGTGCTGTTCAATTGAGAAAAAAACCCCAATTTATTTCCTTTCCAAGTCTTCCATTTTAGTTTGTGTACATGCTTGAAATAGACAATAACCTCATAGTTCCAATAAGGAAATAGAGATAATGTTTTATCCAGGATTTCTACATCTGCTTGGCAAGTGTATTCCACTAGGATAGTAACTTTCTCAAGAAAGAAGGTCACAGATTTACTCTTGAAATGATATTATTTAAAGAAATATAACATTAAAAAATAGATTAAAAGTGATTTATTGGAAATTCCTGGAAGGAAAATACTGCTTTGGTTTAGGGTATTCAGGTTGTCACAGCTTTGTGAAGCAGTTTGCCCCTCTTGTTTGGCGAGAAATTGCAGAATTAATTCAATTCCAAAAGGCAGCTTGTGCTTACAGCATTTAATCTGTATCTGATATTCTGATTATTGTCTGGATGAACCATTATTGATTCAGCAAAATCATATTGTATTGTTGTCAAAATAGACTGAAGAATCCTTACTTTTTGATGGTTTTAAACAATTTTCAGAAAGTAAGAGTGCAGAATAGCACCATGGAGTGAAGTAAGTGTTGCTTCTGCTGCCCCTCTGGCTTCTACAGCCTTGTAGAGTCACTGGCATCTGCCTTCTGGAGTACGTTTTCATCCCAGCCTGTGTTCCAGCTTCTGAAGTCACTGCCAAGGGCTGGACCAAAGTGCCTGTGCAGTGGCACGAGGCCAGGGCTCTGGCCACTCATGAGCTGGTGCCTGCAGTGAGCGATAGTTTGCCTCAGTGGGCAGATTGGCTAGTGATGGAGAGTCTGAAGGCTTGGAAATGAGAATTGTTTGCATTATTTCCCCTACCACACGCTGCATTATTCTTTCTGATGATACACACGATTACAAGCCAAAATTACCCTTGCTAATTGTCACTCACATTACAGTTGGCAGTTATGGTGGGGACTTGATGTAGTGATTTGCTGTGTGGTAGGATAGCATATGGATTTCTGTAAGAGAAAGCTGAATGGAAAAAATACGCATGGGTACATATTTGAAGGAATTAGAGGAGGAAAAAAACCCCAACAACTGATCTTTTACAACTTTGTACTCAATTATGTGTCATTAGAGTCTTGTATATTTAAGAAGGAATACTGCTGTTTATCCCATTTCCTACCACCTGGAAGTAACTTGATTTACAACTAAGAAAACTGCTCTTTTTAGTAATATCAAAACTCTTAATGTGCTATTTTAAGTGACATGTCACATAGCGTGTCACGTGCTGATTAAAGTCAAGTTTTGTCCTTTTTGGGAAATGATTCTCATGTAGTCTAGTCAAAGAATTTCATTTAATTACGTGTGTAATACAACTTTCTGCTTTTTACTTAATTGGTCTCGCCTACGTTGTTTCTGCCTATTAGATGATAATTTAGCAATTTCCAATTTGTATATCCCTGAGGGAGGCTCAATAGGAATAAATGGGAGTAAAATATCTCTGCAGCTTTGTTCCCTGATTTACTGCTTGATGGCATCTCTTTTAGTTGTATGGAACAGGAGAAACTGAGAACAGTAAGCAAGAAAAAGGGAAATGTTTTTTATATAAAGCTTAGTTTCCAAACAAAGCAGGTTGTGTAATCTCTCCTTGGTATGTTTACAATATTGTTTGTTTAGTATAAGATAGATAAATCCAATTTTAATAGTATGTTTCCAGTTTTACTATTAACCCTATAATCCGTTTACACCTATATAATTGAATAACTCAGAGCAAATTAGCACATCAGAAGCCTTGGTGACTTCTCAGCTGTGGATGGGAAGGTTTATAAAACTACTCCACAATTCTGGGGTGCAATTTGTCAGGCACTACTAGCCTATCATTTTGGGGTACTTTTGCTCTGGGATTTACTATGTTAAATTGGTTTTTTGTAGATGGGAAATATATAAACTTTCAGATTGGCCTAATGCTCTGTGTGTGTGTTAATACACGTGCCCCTCTACATACTTGTTTGGGGGTTTTGGCTTATTTGCAGGAACTGTGAACCAAGTGGGACAGAATGGTTTTAAAAACGAATGTATTGATGATTTACATATGAGTGAATTTCAACTCTCTCATAAGCTGGAAAAGAAATTTTTTTTCCCCCCACTAAAGGCAGAGAATAACTCTGATTCTTAAACAGGGAATCATTTTAAAATCCAGGTATGCCAACATATGTTTTCATTATAATCAGCAAAATCTAGTTGATGAGTGGAAAATATATGTAATTATCATAAAAGAGACCTCAAATCATTGTTTTCTATTTTGCTACCTTTGAATTTACCTTGCGGTTCCCTTTTTTAAAGGAAAAAATATCTTGTAGATAGTACCATCCTCTGAGCTTTTATTGCTGAGAAAGGAATTCTGTGAAGAAACAGAGATTCACAGAATTTTGATTAAAAGTGTTTCTTATTCCATACAATTTAGATGAATGAAAAGACTTCGTAAATTTTTAGGTTAAAATGAAATGTTGAAAAAATATCCACCTTCAATGCTGATGTATTATAAAACCCTTCCAGAACTTCTAAATAATATTAAGTGAATTTTTTTGCTTCAAATAATTGCCTCTCAGTTTATGAAGCATTAAAAAGATTAATCTATTATACATATATATATATTTAAAGCTAGATATGTTTAAAGCATTATTTCAGTTAGACGTGAGTGAAATTCTTAGACAGAAAATGGTACAACTCCTTAATCCTGATAGGATATCCCTCAATTTGAGAATAGTTTCTTGTAAAAATCATGAAAGTTCTGAAAAAAATAGTATCATTCTTAAAGTGATACCGTCAGTGTGACCTTTTAATGGAAAGGTCATAATTTGGGTGATTTGTTTTAATTTGTTCCTCATTAGGGGGCTTTGTGCTTGCCAGGATAATAAAGGATGCTCTGGATGACTCAAAACAGACAGTTTTTATCTCAGACGTCATTAGTTAATATCCTAGAACCATGGAATGGTTTGAATTGGAAGGGACCTAAAATATCATCCAGTACCAACGTCCCTGCCATGGGCAGGAGGGACGCTAACCACTGAATCAAGTTGCTCAGAGCCCCTTCCAACCTGGCCTTGGACAACCTGAGGGATAGGACATCCACGACTTCTCTGGGCAACCTGTGCCAGGTCTCATTATCCTCACAGTCAAAAATTTCTTTCTAGTATCTTACTTAAAACTCCCTCTTTCTCATCCTATCCCTGCACTCCCTGATAAAGAGCCCCTCTGCATCTGTCCTGTAGCCCCTTAAGACACTAGAAGACCACTGTAAGGTTTTCCTGGAGCCTTCAAACTCTCAGCCTTTGCTCATAGGGGATGTGCTTCAACCCTCTGATATCTTGGTTGTCCTCCTCGGGACTTGCTTTAACAGATTCATGTCCTTTCTCTGCTGAGGACTCCAGACACTACCTGGAAAAGATGCTCTGGATAGAACAGTTATTGCCTGAATCTGCTGTATTTTTCTCATTTTTTTGGGGGTGGTCAGTCTTGTCAGTCTTTTCCTGAGAAGATTTAGAGCGCTGAAATAATGACTAAGCATGACTGCAGAATGAGATATTTTGGTCTTGTTTGTTATGTCTGGCACGAAATTCCGTGTTTTCACTCTACATATGTTTTGTTTTGAACTTTCTGCCATGTAGAGGCGATATTGAATTATACAAATGAGCAACTGAATATGAACATATAGATTTTCAAATTTATTTATCTGATTATTAACATTCTGCTGAGAGAAAGGTAGGAGGTGCAGTATGACATTATTGTGGATAATGACAGGGTTACAACCCTTGCATAGTTCAGCTGCAATAAATAAAGGGAGGAGATTCAACTCTGTCTTCAAGTATTATCATGCTTAGGGTTTTATAGATTTCCTAATGAAGTAAATTACGACTGGTTATTTTGTCTCTTGTACACCCTCACCTGCGCCCCTCCCCACCCATAGAAATTGATGTATTTGTAGAGTAGGATATTGCTGTTATTAGTGTGTTAAAATTCTTATTTCTTTAAGTAGCTAACAGCTTTGCTGCATGGTGATTTCCATAGAAGTCCACATCATTTAAACAGGCAAGTGAAAAAGGATGCAGGTTGAAGCTATGTGTTACGACTTTCCATTTCCAGTTTATGGTTTTCATCTTTGGAGTTTATAAGAATTAAAAAGACAGATTCTCAGCATGAGTGGTATAATCTCATTTAAACCAAAGATTTATGTAGCTAACTATCTTTTAACATGGTTCAATTTTCACATATTACATTATATACATTGGAACTATTCTTTACTAGTTTAACTTTTTATCATCTAAAATGTTGTGGAACAGATGAGCATAAGCTGTTGAATTTTACAGACTTCAGTACTGCAGTTTGACTTTTATCTCCTCTTCAATTATTGTAAATAAATAATTAAGTTCTAAATGCAAATTTTTTTAATTTAATTGACCTTTCCAAGATTAATGGAAAAATTTATCTTTTGCTCTGCATAGTTCAGATCTTAAAGCAATCCTTTTTCTTTATGAAATCAATTTTGGGCCAGGAGGACAGATCATTACTTATGCATCACTTGAGCTATGTATTTTTAAAGTTGTGCGGTGTTTTTATAGTGACGAATGAAATGCAGATTGCCCTTGTGAAGTGGTGAAGTAATTAGAAGTAAGCACAAGGTATACGTGAAATTGGGTTGCTTTATTGTCTCATTTTCATTTACTGGTACATATGTATTCGTCTCATAAGAGATCTGATTCTTGAGGTCCCTCTCTGTCTAGAAACCATTGTATACTGGGATGTCAGTATTATACCATATTTTGTATCAACTGCAGAACTTGTATTTGAGTCAAATTATCTGGACCTGAAACATGATGTTATAAAAATGTTATTAGTGAGATTGCACAATGGAAGAATTGGGTGAAGATTCTGTTTTAAAGTATACTTGTCAGTACGCATTTTGATTTCCTTTGGAAAGTGAGAACAGGGGTATCAACCTCACTTTTAGTTTCTCCTGAAATGTAAAGTCATTGACTGCTATTCCTAAACATAAGCATTTTGCATAAGTAGTTTGCGTGGTCTGGCTCTGTGTCCCCGCTGTCTAAAGGAGGATGAACAGGAAGCATAATATTGAATAAAGTCTCCAACTGCCTCCTTTCAGCTTCATTATGGAAACAGCTTATAAACTCATCTGTGGATGATAGTATTTAAAGAGGTAGTTAGCCATGAGGAAGAGCTTTTGAGTTCCTCTTACATCATTTTTTCCTAAAGATAATTGAATAGGGACTATCTCAGGATTTTATTCTTCCTATCTAAGCAGCAGTATTTTATTTGCTTAATGAAAGATAAAATTTAGTTACGTTAACCAGATTGCTCCTTTTCTTTTAAATACCATGCCTCCTTTTAACCCTGTTTTATTTGGAGAGTGTGACATATTTAATTTCACTTTATCGATTCATCCTCTTATACAAAACGTCGACATGAAACACCTCCCTTGCCCAGGGAGGTGGTTGATTCGCCTTCCCTGGAGGTGTTTAAGGCACAAGTAGACGAGGTCCTGAGGGACATGGTTTAGTGTTTGGTGGGAATGGTTGGACTCGATGATCTGATGGGTCTCTTCCAACCCGGTGATTCTGTGAAAAGAGCAGAGATGCATCACTTGGAGGGGACAGGATTTGCCTGGGACAGGATTTGCCCACCCTCCTGCCAGGACCATGAGAGGCAGTTGATAGCATGACGAAGAATACTCCCTTGCTGAATTTTTTCACCTATTAATTTTATCTGCTACTTGCCACTTCTGTGAAACTGCTAGTGTAGCTTAATTTTAACTGGCACTGCTTTAATAAAGAGGGATATGCAAGGCACCATCTCAGGAATAGTCATGATGCCATTCAAATGAACGTTTTTTGGGGGTTTTTTTGATACAAAGTCCATTTTGTTGTGAGTTTTGTTGTATGTGCAGAGTCATATTTCCAGTAAAGTTGAAACTCATTTTACGAGAAGTGGGGAAGTGAACTGTCTGGTGTCTTTCATAATTCTGTGCTGTGACTTTAATAGGACTTTAGTTAACTGTCATTGAAATGTCTGCTGCACCATCAGAAGGTTTGTCATTTTTTTTTTCCCCGTAAGTCATCCTGACAGGTGACGTGAGTTGATACTGTGCAGACATATCATCAGCATTGCCAATGAGCTGACCTTTTCGTCTTCATTCACTTCATCTGTATTTGAATAATTTGCAACCCTGTAACGATGCTTGGTTGTCTGAGTAGCTGTCACAATGGCTTGGGCTCGTTTCATGACAAAACCCAGTAGTTTCAAAACACGATTGTTTCATTATTCATGAAATCTGTGGTTACTTTATCCTTCCTCCTGCACAGGCAAGTTTAGCAAGACCCCCCTCCACCCTTTTGCATTTACAGGATTGACTATTGAATACTTTTACCTAATGTTGTGTTTTTATACAAATATCTCATGATTTGTTGAAAACTTTTCTTGTAGGAAATTTGGGTAGCAACCCGTTAGGCAAAGAAGGTTAAAATGAAATCCTAGTCCCTTTTCCAGGAGTAAATGTATGTTTAAATAGCTGTGTTTTAAGATATTTTATGTTTTCCCCGATATGTGATTATCGTGAAGGGCCAGGTGCTGTGTATACAGTTAGCCTTGCACAATTAGCCGTCGCCATTTGTAACACGTTGAATTCCTGTTTCAATGCAAACTGTGTTTTTTATTTCTTTCTATAGAGATTCTATAGATTCTTTTATATCGAAACAACCAAGGGCAAATTTTGGCAGAAAAGGGTACAGAGAACTCTTGACAAGAAGCTTAGGTTGTAAACTAACTGTAGGGTTTTTACTTGGATCAACTGGACATTAGATTAAAATCATTGATTTCTCCTTCAGTCGAGTGACTTCGGGAGTTGTCCATCTGCTCATTAATACCTCACTGTTAAAATGCATGTTTTGAGAGAAGAGAAATCAGTGTATGAAAAATAAGGCGAAGCAGCTCTGTCTGTGTAGGGGTAACTTCTTAAGGATGAGTGACTGATTTAGGTTATGGTATTTATTTCTTGTTTTGATTTCTTGTGTAAAGCCTTCTAATTTACTACACATTCCATAGCCTGAGAAATAAATACTGAAGAAACATTATTGATAAAAATGCTGAGAAAAAACTCAATATGAATATTTTTAGCAGAAGAAGAAGCCAAATACTGGTGATCAAAAGCATAGATGTTTAAGAAAAAGAGCTGGGGTTTAGTATTATCATGCTTTACTTTGAGTGTAACTGTAGTCTGGAAAAATTTAGTTTATGTTTGTTGCTTTCATATTCTGCCAAGAGCTGTGTTCGTCATTGTTTTGTGTGGTTTTTTGTCTCTCCATAGTTCTCTTCTAGTCAGACCTCTTTACTCTCTAGCTGGCAAGTACATTGTTGGGGGTATTTTTGTATCTTCACATGTGACGTGAGGTGTCAGTATGCTAAATGCAGTATGTACTATAAATAAAGACAGGATTAAGAATTTGAAAAATTAGTAGGGGTTCTTATTACTAGGAGTCCTATTTACTAAAGTTTTCCATACCTTTGAGCTTAATAAAAGTTATTTCAGGCAGAGCTGTACAATGAATTGTCAGGGAGTGCAGTGATAGGATGAGGGGGGAACAGTTTTAAGCTGAAAGAGAGGAGATTTAAATTGAGTATTAGGAATAAAATTTTACTGTGATTGTGGTGAGGCACTAGCACAGGTTGCCCAGAGAAGTTGTGGATGCCCCATCCCTGGTGGTGTTCAATGCCTTTGAACAACCAGATCAAGTGGAAGATCTCCCTGACCATGGCAGGGGGATTGGAACTGGATGATCCTTAAGGTCCTTTCCAACCCAAATCATTCTTTGATTCTATGATTAAGAGTTAATTCGGCTGTATTCTGAAGCTAACGTGGATTAACTGTAGACTATTGGAGAAGAGTGTTTACATGCATATTTAATTTCCAGGAAAAAATTACCATATTGCCAGTAATGATCCATTAACAGAAGAATGCAATCTGAATGCCCTCAATTAAATATGAAATTATGTCAGGCAGGAATGTTTTTCTATATATCATTCACTTAGAAAATTGTGGCACAATAATTATGTGAGAGCTGTTTTTCCAGGTCTGCTGGGAGATGAATCCTAAATGTGTTTGACTGTTCAGATACTAAGATAATTTGTTATCAAAATATGACTGTAAGTAACTAACTGTGAGTATTTATGTGAGGATTTAAGCAGCATTGTGTATATAATAGAAATCAAATACTGGGTTTGCATCTGCGCACATACCAGAGAGTGATGAAGTAATTGTAGAATCATAAAATGTTATGGGTTGGAAGGGACTTTTAAAGATCGTCTTGTTCCAACCAAAAATGTTTTTGTAATGTTCCAGTTATATCTCTGTCTTCCACAATCATTGCCCAGACAAAATGCAGAAAACTCAACCAGCATTTGCAGAATCCAATCATACCTCAATGCTAGTAAGAACTGATGTCGTTTGTCATAATTTCAGGCCTGATATTTTATTTTTTTAAAAAAATCCACTGTGCATGTTGTATCTTGATATTTTTCATTGCATCCTTTGTTTCTGCTCATTTCCTCCAGTGACTGTGCCACACTTCTGTAGCTCATGTTGGCCTTTTTATTTGCCCAGCACTTGATGGTCTTTGAGAGGAAATGAAGAATCCTTAATGATTCCTCGCTGTAGAAAATAATAGCCCAAACAAAAACACCCCTTAGAGAGGAATAGATTAATTCCTCTGCCTTTTTGATTTTTAAATATGAAGATTGGCAAAGCTGCAGTCTGCAGAAGTAGCAGCTTACAGAAACGGTAATTGTGCCACCTTTGTCTCCAGTGCTGCGTTTGTTCTTTTTAATGATGCAAATAGTTTTGGAACATTAACAGCTTCTCCTGAGATGTCAGTTTTTTGCTCAAGGTGAAGCGTGATGGGCCTGTTTGAATTCATCTTTCCACCGTAAACTTCATAAGCTTTAGATTAGCCTTTGTTCTTTCAATTGCTGTCTATTTTCTCCCAGCGTCTTTTAGGGTTAAGATTCTCTGAAATTAATGCTTCTAATAGAATATCTCTTCTGGCCTAGGGGGATTTCAGAGCCGTTTCTTGTTGACTTTTGTTACTAGTGTTTTCCTCTTTGCAACGTTTGTGGAATATGCTTCCCTCTTTATATGGAGGAATAGATAAAGGAATAATAGTAATACTGTGGGTTTGTGAAATGCCTGTCTTAGATTGTAGTTGGATTTCATTGTGAATGGTTTTCAAATCTGTTGCTTGGTCTTCTGTTTTCCTAAAGTACAAAGCTATCTCAAGAGCAATATATTTTAATTCTTGCCTAATTATTTTTCTATTTCAGACAATTCAGGAAATTAAAGCTGGTTTGGCAGCACAGTATATTAGATCTGCTGTAACCACATTTCATGTGATATGAGCTGGTCTAAATTCCCTTTTATATTAGATTAGCGAGTCTAGTTTAACATATAAGTATTTAGTATGCATTATAGTGTAATATATTTAATTCAATTTGCTTTTATGCCTTACTGTACGTTTAATAAAACAATTATATAACCATTTGCTACCAATGAATTATACTATGATATTGAAATTAATACTGCCTGTAATTCATGAAGCACGATGGAACCATCTTTTTGACAAAAGGGGAAGGGCCACATTTAGGCCTTAGTAATGTGTTTATTTTGTCTTTCCTTCCTGAGTTTTGCAAGGAAACTTTTAAAGGAAAATATAGGAAATTGACTTGAAAACCAATGAAGTATATGTGGCTTTCTAAGTGTGTTACTGTTTGCTACAGGAGGAACTTTTGTGTGTAATATTTTGCTTCATTTGTGTGTAGACTGGAATTAGCAAACCACTTTTTTTATAGTGTGTTCATCAGCATTTGGCTCAGTCTTATTGCTTTTTCCAGCAAGTCTTAAGCACACCAGGAGCAGTTATGTACCGAAAAGAAAGGCAGAGGATCCTCTGCAGAACCACAAGAAGGTCCACTGGTTGAAGGTGCAAAACACATCTTGTGTACCACTCACCGAGGCATTAAGATGTTGATTGATGATTTTTTAAAGAAATCTTACCATCTTTAATAGACTTAGACTTCTGTTTTCACTAGCATAAATCTTATGGCATATGTACCGTTAGTATACAGACTTGATGCCACCGAGGCAAATACGCTGATATTGTAGCGCTTGGTTTCATGGTGGTCTGCGTTTTCTGCAGAAATAATATCTGTGAAATTATTAAGTAAAAACCCTGTTTTTTTTCTCTTTCTTTTCCTTTTGCTACAGCATGGCTATCCAAGTTGACAAGTTCAATTTTGAGAGCTTCCCAGAATCCCCTGCTGATGGGACACAGTTTGCGAATACAAAGCAGCTGGAAGAGGAAAGGCAACAAGCAAAAGGTCTGGAGATCAACAGCAAGCTGGATATTTGCTGGAAAATTATATCCTTTCGTAAATACTTGCTTTAAAAATATATAAATAGATGCCCTATGACACATTTTATTTTATAATTCAACTCAATTTATAGCAGTGTTACTGGAAAGTAATTAGAAATATGAATGTGTTATATATATCACAATTATAGATTGTTTAAAGTTAATTGTGATATATATTATTTAGATGGTGCTTGAGTAGCCTTAGTGGCTTTTTCTGAGTCACTGAGCCTGCTGCAAACCCTGTGTGTTTTTTGTGACTTTTAGGGAATTGAGGAAGTCTATTTAGGATTGATGAACAGCAGTTTTATAGGGTCCATTTTTTCTGCCGCACCAAGTAACTGAATCATGAAGAAATACATGAAGCTGGGTTTAGAGAGTTTTTATATATTTAATTACATTTAAGAAAATTAGAAAATATTAGAATAATTTATTTCTGATTCCTTTTGACAGATTTAGTAGTATATCTAATCTTGGGAAGCCTTTTTAAGGCTTAGAAAGGATGCGTGTGCTGACTTAGTCATCCTAAATATAAAATCATCATCATCATTCTAAATGCAGTAAAATATTGCCTTTTAATTATTAATAAGAAATTACATTCTGATTAGAGTTAAACCTCTGATGTTGCTGTAAATTTCATGATTTCCATAAAAAAATCTTGTGCTTCATTTCTCAAAAGTAGACTTTTCCATTGTTTTCATCAGATGAATGTTTTGTGTAGCCAACCGCCCCCCAAGCCATGTGTTGATACTCAGCATCTTCCAGGAGATTTGTATTTTGCACTCAGACCATCCTCAAATTCACGTGATAGTGGGTGGCAGGAAGCAAGTGAAGAATGGCAATCGAATAATGATTTATCTCTAGAGGTGTCTTTTTGTACTTTTATATTGTACTTCTATCTAGCAATCTGAAATGATTTTTCATTACTAATTATTAAATTAGCTGCATGGGATTAGTCCAAG